>LPNX010566422.1:55293-101329 GCA_001517045.1 Pseudotsuga menziesii | reverse complement strand
GACCAACTAAAGTCTTTAGCTATAGAACTTCAAATTGAAAACAAATCACGGGGAATTCAACCTGTTCATATTCTTCAAATCATTGCAGCAATCTAAGACCACAAAGGTTAAATACACTTATCATAAGACTAGTGAACAACGTAATCAACAACGTAAGCACCATTTCAACCTAAACAGATACAATATCCATCAAATTTAAAGACCAAGCCTGACCCTAGCTTGAAGTAAAATTCATTCTGAAATATGTGCCAATACGGTAGGCATGTAAGACACATATCTGGACATAAATAACTATCTTAACCTATACACTACATATCTCTTGCAGTATGATAAAGAAATGGCCCCCCAAAACAAATACCTCTATTTTTTGTGCAAGCTCATAATAGGACTGTTCCCGGACCTCTGGAGTTCCATTCATTGGAAAAATCTCTTCGGCTTGAAACCACACATTATTCAGCTGATTATCAATGTATTTCCCTAACGGAGTACTGTAGATCATTCTCATCCATCTTCTTTGCTGCATCGTGGAGAGCCTTCCATTCAATCTTTGGGAACATATGCTTCAAGAAATCAGGGTTAAATGGAACCTCCTTTGTCACAAAATTCTCAACTACCAACTCCAATGGAAACCCCCTGGTCACTCCTCCATGAGAGACGCTGTTTCGGGCTTGAAATATCATCCATGGCCGGTTATGGCATACAAAACTCACCAAAAAAAACAAACATAACCGCGCGCGCTGAACAAAATTCACAAAAAAATCAAACATAACCGCGCTTAAACTCTTGGCCATCGCTGTATCGACGCCTTGACCATTTTATAAGTCAACAAAAGATGGTGCCGTCGCTATAGCGACGGTCTGGCGTGGATACAGCGACGAAAGTCGGGGCTTCTTAAAAAAAATTGTAAAAATGCATAATTTACCCTTGATTTTTCCACAAAAGTAAAACTAACGTGGAAAACTAACGTGGCAAAATTGATCACATGTACTAGTGGTGTCAGATTCCGTCGGCTGGATCTCTTGAAATTCGCGTTTGAAGTTCTGAGCTCAATTGGGTAAAAATTTCAAATGTTATATAATGTTTTGAATTTTTTACTATTTATAGAAAATTTTCAAATTTTTGAAAATTTTTACCCCCTTTTCTATAATTTTGGATAGTTTCTGACCCTTTTGGACTGTTTTTGACTAATATATGATGTAGGAGACCATTTTGAGCACCGTTTCGACCGTTGTTTTGACCCATTCGTGTTGATTTCAGGTATGATGTTTAAACTGGCATATAGGTTAGGTTTCACCTCTGTTTACATTTTGCATGACCTTATGACTGTTTCATTATAACCTTAGGTACGAACCCATTCTATCTTGTCACGAAACCTTCTTGATGTTTTAGAAGTGACATGATGTGAATGGTAGAGCTTGAACTTACATGGGTACCCTAGTTGTCTCCTTGTTTGCATTTGGTGCCCATGTCGACAGTTTGTCTTTTACGATGTGGGAGTCTATTGTATAGTACCACCATGACATTTCACAAGAGCCTCATACTCCTCTTGATCTTTTGCTGGCTTGTTTCCCCAGGACTCCCTTATGTCAAATTGTAATTGCATTATCATGAGCTTTGCCTATCTCATTGAGCCTTATTCCGGCTTCTCTGACCTCGAGTATCAGCCATATAGCCCGAGCTTGTCTCATGTCTAGCCACGTAGAGCCATTTTATATATCCTTTGCATCTTGATTCCTTATTTTGATCGGGAGGGAATTTCCCCCGAGTGTCACTATCCTACACATGTGTCCTTGCATTGAGCATAGGTATGTTCCACTGCTTGGAACTAGTTTGTTTTCACATTTGACACTCGTCTCCTCCTAGCCTGTAACTT
Source organism: Pseudotsuga menziesii (assembly GCA_001517045.1). Classification (NCBI taxonomy): domain Eukaryota; kingdom Viridiplantae; phylum Streptophyta; class Pinopsida; order Pinales; family Pinaceae; genus Pseudotsuga; species Pseudotsuga menziesii. The sequence goes on along the minus strand of LPNX010566422.1, from coordinate 99,456 downwards.
TAAAGCGATTTTATTCTTTTTCAAGCTTTTCAAATATTTGAAAAAGTCCAAATAAAAAAATTTAAGAAACCAAAAAGCCGGACAAGAAAAGATGTTATCTTTGGCAGTAGTCGAGTCGTGTCGCCTTCGAACAGAGCACTGTATATCACACATCCATTGGTTGGGTTAATAGTTTGACTTTAGGAGCTGTACTTGTTTCTCTGAGTTTATCTCCACCGACTGGTTAAGTTTCCAGTCCCTATGGAGCCTTTGTCGATGCCTCCTATGTCACAGAGATGTCCCAGTTTTGTATATCGAGTCTATGATGCCTACATTCAGTCACCATTCACCTTTATGCTCTTGTTCAAAGTACGTTGAAACTTGAGTCGGCCATTCCTCAGTTATCTTGACTTTGCATGTCAGCCATTCCTGGTACAGTTACTGGTTCATGCACCTTCTGATCGAGTCCTTCCACATTATATAGCTTTGCTGAGTACCTCATGTTGGATGATGGGGGATGCCTTAATTCCCTCCTTCCAGCGGATTTCATCCCATCAACTTCAGATCATTTATTATGGGATAGGAATCTAGAGTCATGGTTGAGTGCCTTGAGACTTGCAATCATCAGTGGCAGGTTCTCTCGCCATCGACAGTTTTTGGGAATACATCAATGTCCCCTGATCGATGGATTCTTTGAAGTGTTCGACCTTAACACATTTATTCACACTTGTTAGTTTGTACTCTAGTACCTTGATTCCCATTTTCATTATCGGTGGGTGATCTCACGTCTGTTAATGGTATACATCAATGACCAGTAATCAGACGATGGACTACTATGTTTAACCTCGACACATCTATTCACATAGTAGGACATGTACTCGTAGCGGTTTGTGTAGAAGACCTTCATTGGTGGAATCTCTTATATGCTACCGCCTTGATCGTGCCAGTGTTCACGAGATTTCAGCTCTCGTGACTTAATTCTAGTATATGTGAGACATTTCCAGCCATTATGGAGATCTTGATCCATTATATATCTTCAGTATTCATGGAGATCATGATCCTTTGTATATCTTCATCATGGAGATTCTGATCTATTTATATTGTACGTGGCGATGACCACATATGTTATATTGTATCATGCCTATTCATGGCCATTGTACTCTTATGTATTCGGAATTGCTGTATCTATTTGCAGTTATATGCAGAGAATTATCATTGTATTGTATTGATTGGATGGTTGGTTCTTGCACTGGTTTCTTCATCACTTCACTTATGGGATGGAATTATAATGTATTTCGGCCATCGTATGACCCCTCTGACCTCACACATTAAGGGGCATCTGTTATAGCTGATTTTACCACACATGGTGAATCACATTTTTATGGCCTTCCTTGTCCCTCTGCAAACTCCTTAGACACCATGGACCATTTTTGTACTTTTTATGTTTCCAAGATCATCCCTAAAAACATGCAAAAATTGCCATATGCGACTTTTAAACCCTTTCTCGCGTATATACGCGGGTTTGACACCTAAAACCGCGTACATCGAGATGTGTGAAAAAGGCCAAATTCTTTTGGAGTTTTCCTTGATGTGGATCTAACTCACTTGTCTCCTGAGCTTCCATATGCCTTGAGATCGCTCGAATTCGACCTTTCATTACCCCATTGAAGAGCTATATAAGGAACCCTTTGGATACATTGAAGGGATGAGGAATTGAGAGCAAGAAAACTATAGTCCATTGTTTCCAGAGCTTATACTTGAGTCTGCATCCCTTTGTCCCTTGGAGCACTTTTGTGTTCTTCCCAAGCTTTCCTTTTGCTTGTGAGCTTGCTATCAAGAGATGGAGGACTGAAGTGGTGGAGGCCCAAGTGGGGGACTTAGTTTCTTCGATTCGCAGACGTGCCGACAGAGGTTGTCTCTATTGTAATCTCTGTTTTATATTAATAGAAATACCTTTTCCTATCCAATAATGTGTATTTGAATGAATATTTGATCCATGTATGATTTCAAATGCTTATATGTTATTTATTATATATGCTAGAGTAGGTCTAACATGATTATATATAGCATGCTTGTCTTGTTTATTGAATGTTGAGGAAGCAATTTATCAATTCAAGATGGAGTTGGAAAGCTCAACGGGGATCTACATCAACCGTCTGGAATAAGGTATGAATCAAGATCCTTTAGTGTTAGATATTTGGTTTCTCTTGCATATAGGAAAGGATTGATTTTTGGAGTCAAGCTATCTGTTGTGGTACTCCAAGCCATAGGAATTTCTCTCCGTAACAACTACAGAGAACTAAGTCAATTTTTATACCTTGCACAGAGGTAAAACTAGGGTGAATATTATTCTTAAAAATTGTCTAAATATAATCCAATATAAATATCATTCGAAATGAAACACTGAACCAACCAGGATTTTGTTTCCAGAAGAGACAATCAATAAGGTGGTAGGGAATTCAATCATTTAATGCAATATGGAATTTATGGACAACAATAGCATGCAGTAGATGTTGGTTTAGTGTTACAATAAAATAACAATGAATAGACTCAAAGAATAATATATTGTCGCATGGGAGGTGGCATACATACATGAGTTAAACATATGTGAAAAGTTCTTACAAGATGTCCCTCATTATAAAGAGAGACATGTAATCAAATCCAAGGTGTCCTTACAAATTGGTAAAGAGGGACCATGAATCAGTTTTGACAGTCAATGAACTTAGACAAAAGAAGCAACCACAATTAATTCAGGGCTGAAACCACTCCCCTAATTTGGACTATTGAGTTAGAGCTTCGATACATAAATATCAAGTATGGAAACTCATCACACTTGTGATACCCACAGTTATTTATTATCTACAATAGGAATTTTAACGATATGGATATGGCTGGTTATTGCACAAGAGGATGAGAATCCAGGGAGGGATTGAGTTTTCTCTTTAGTCGAGTACAACCATGTATTTATAAAAAATAGGTAGCGGTGAGAAATTTGATCATGATCCAAAAATTTATTACAAGGACCAAGAAGCAGCCCCTGCTGCCATTTCATAATTCTCAATCTCTTTACCTCTCTACATGGAGCTTTCAATCACAAATATTTACAGTCCGAAGCATAAAATATCAAAGTTTTGTAGGGGTTATAATATTATAGTTTAATCAAGCTTGCAATATTCATGAATACTCATTTCACTCTTGAGTCCCTTCAATTCATTCAATTGGGCCATTCGGTTCATAGGTTTTTCATTGGATGGACCGTGAGTGAGGTGACCAACCAACTGCCTTTGACCATGCATACAAACTATAACCCTAATAAGAGAGAAATATGAGAATGAAGAGAACTTGCATATAGGAAATTAAGTACAGTTTCTGGCATAAATGCAGGATACAATAGAGGAAAATCAAGTTCCTATCTTGAAGCTTCATATGCATGACTAACCGCTCAGTAACTTGAAATGATGTTTGTTAATTAAATAACTAGTAAAGAATCAATTCCTAATCAAGCATACCAATAATACATTTGAAACAAGTAGGGCACTTACTCAGTATAGAGTTTACATACAAACATGTATTGTCAAAAATATTAAGTTTGGACTAACAAGCACATGATTTACATATACATCTAGACAAAGTAGTTTCATAGTGTTTGAGAGGGTATTTAGAAAATGGATCGAAATGCTACAATAAATGTTTCAAACTTCCATTTCAAAACATTCATAAAAAATGAATTTCAAATTGAATCTACACATCAAAATGTGATAGCAAATCTTCATGCCATTGCTCCATGTGTAATTAGTACTGGTAATCATTATTTTTGTTATGTAACATTACTAACGGAAAATCTGCAGTGTACATCTCAAGGAGTGCACAAAACGTTTTCAGATGTCATTTAAATCATTTGGAGTGTCAATAGACTCTGCATAAGAAGTGAACAATGAATGTGTATTGAAGTGTTAGCTCTATGAATGTGGATAGAGCACATGCATCACTGGATGATACAACCATAGGACACTTTCCTGCAAGTTCACAACAAAAAAACTTGCATGGTTGCTCCAAATAAAATATTCTGGCCTAAATCTAATGCAATCAAGGAATTGAAATACTTTCCAGAATTAAGAAATAGAAGGATAAGCATACAACTAAAGCAAAATATGTGTATACACACCATGATATGACAGTCAAACAAAATAAGTCTCTCAATGCAATCTCTGCATTCTAAAAAAATAACTTTGTTTATAACAGCACTGGAGTTGCATATTTTCCCTGTAATAGATTCGTGCATACTTTTACTGGAAACTACTTGAAGAATTGAGTATTGAACATAAAATTAAGAGCATGTGAAAGCAGTATTTATGGGATTTGAGAATAGACACAAAAGTATCTCCTAAAGTCAAATTTTCATTATGAATTTAAATGTTTGCCTTGTACTCCAACTATCAATGACAAGAAATATCCTAACTAGAACATTACAAAACCGAAAGAGAATTTCGCTATAAGCTTTGAGACATTTTTTGCTGTGATATTTCTGTCACCTTGGCTTTATCACTGCATTTTGACTCTAGCCTAATCAAATATACACCATTGTCTGAATTCATTTGGTCTGGAAAACATTGTTCATGCATTAATGTGCTATCCACAGGTTCTATATATTCATGCCAAATGGCTGACTAGGACTCCATTCTCTCCAAGTCATCATGAAGCTATTTATTTTGACTATCTGTATCCTCAAATTTAATAGATAAAACTTTGATACCTTGTCTTATGGTCAATGTGTCCCTTCTCTAAGCCACAAGTTTCCAAAGAAAGCTAAGTATGTAAGATCTGCTGGGTAGGTGTTATAACTTAATGGAGGATAGGCTTAGTATAGTCATTACGGGGAAGCGTAATAGTTATTCATTCTCCCAAAGAAGAAGACATCCATCATTCCCTCAACTCTCTCATTGTCATTCATTCTATCATTATGTCTCACATTCATTTTTAAGTGTTTCACACTTCTCATGTTGTGTTCTCTATTGCTTTTTTTATTCAATCTGGAATTTGACCAAAACCAACACGTTGAAAGAGGAATTTGCAGAGCTTGGATGAGAGGTAGATGGTTGTAGGCAAGTATAGAGGCTATGAAAGATAATAGAATGGTATCCTACTTAGAGAGTCTACAATGGCATGCAAATGGTAGGTCTCAAGGTTGAGACTACTAATGAAGATAAATGAAGATAAGGAAACGAAATATCTTGAGGAAGAGAAAGGCACTTAATATTTAGATACACTTCTATTTCAGGAGCACATCAAGCATAAGGAATCACACTACAAACATGAATTATAAAATAAGCAGCATATATTCAAATACTCAACCAAATATTCAACTTGAACTTGATTACGCTTCCCTAAAACAAGCTCTAGCGATTGAAAAACACTCTCAATGTCAATATTTTTTTGTTTGTCCTATATATGTTGAACTCAAACAACCTCAAAAGAAGATAAGGAACTACCAATTGCAATCCCCTTGTAATTGATATATCTTTTCCTTGATCATTATTTTTTATGGTACCAACCAGGAAAACCCTGGTCCTCATGATTTTGAAACACTATTCCATTCAGACCACTCTGTCAACTTCAACATCAGTTTACGCAGAGCCACACATAAAAATGCAAAGTCACTTGCTGTGTATTGAACCTATTAAATATTGAATTAGACAATGGTAATGATAGGATACATGTTTTTTACTCCAAACTAGTGGTTGAATCGTGGAATGGATTCTACAGGTTGCATGGCTGCATGATCTATCTCCTAGACCTTTTGAAACAAATTCAAGTTGGATTCTGCAGATCTCTTCTCAATCTCCTTCATCCATGTTAAGCTATGCCTTTGTTGCTGGAGGTCCTATTAGCTCTTTGATGGTGGAAGAACATTGAATATTGCATTGGATAAAGGTACTGATAGGATGCAGGTCCAAACTGGTGGTTGAATAGTGGAATGGCTCCTACAGGTTGCATGGTTGCATGATCTATCTCCCAGACCTTTTGAAACATATTCAACCTGCTATAGATCTATTTTTACTTGACTCCTTCATTCAAGGCAATAGGATCCACAATTCTGAATCTATTACATTTGTTGTTGGAGGTCATGTTAGATCTTTGATGGCCAAAGAACATCGAAAAGTGCATTAGATAAAGGTACTGATACGATATAGATTTTCAGGGACTCCAAACTGATGATTGAATGGTGTAATGTCTCCTAAAGGTTGCATAATCTATCTCTGAGGCCTTTTGAAACAAATCCAAGATGTTGCAGGTCTCTTTTTAGTCCCCTTCACTCATCTCAAGATGATCCAAAATTCTGAAGCTATTTCCTTTGCTGTTGAGGTCCTATTAGCTATTTGATAATGGAAGAACACTAAATAGATAAAGCTACTAATAGGATACAGGTTTTCAAAGATTCCAAACTGGTGGTTAGATGGTGTAATGGCTCCTACATGTTGCATAATCGATCTCCTAGGCATTTTCGGACAAATTCAAGCTGTTGCAGGTCTCTTTTAGTCTCCTTTAGTCATGTCAAGAGGATCCACAATTTTGAAGCTATTACCTTTGATGTAGGAGGTCATATTAAATATTTGATGGTGGAAGAGAATAGAGGGGGTTCTACCCCTGTTGATCTCTAATATTTTCTTCTGCTACTTGACTAAGGATTCAAATGTGAACTTGGCAGTATACCCAGATATATTTGCATTAAAGCACATTTTGGTCATTGACGTCCCTGAATCTTGGTGCATCTTTATTTCCAAAAAATGTGCTGCAAGCCTGGGAGGTAACACCCCCAAGCATAATTCATGGCACTGAAGATGGACCCATTGGTAGAATCCAAAACATTGACTTGAACATCCATGATAATGTGGTTGTAAACCTAGAAAACCCACAAATACAACAGGTATTTGGTTACAAAAATGCTACTGTTCCATATAATGGTAGTTTCAAGACATTTGTAATGTGAAATGTTAGTGTGACATTTGGTAGCTACCCTCAAAGAGTTCCATCCTATCATCAATTGCAAGAAATCCACTACATGTTCAATACATTCTTATGTCTTGTTGTGTGGTAACTATGCACAATGTGGCACCTCGATTGAGACAATCTAAGTAGACAAATAAGAAAGTTGTAAATATAGGCATGGAATCCAAATACCCTAGTGTTGTTAGTCACAACCCACAAAAAACAAAACCTAACAAAAGGATTCAAGAAGGTGACTTTTAATAGACATCTATATCAACATAAAGTCTACTGAAGATCCTAAATTTAAGAGAGGTTGCCACACATATGTTCCCATTCAAATGGATGTTTTATTTTTCTATTTTCTATGATCCTTTACTGAATATGTATCATCCATAAATATCAAGATCCAAAAAGTGTATATATTGAGTGGGCCTAATGGATAAAAGAACAAGTGTTATCTTCGTTGAGATCATAGGTTCAATTAAGGAGGGTGGTAGGGTATGTGCATGTGTTGATTGAAAGCACCATAAAATTGCAGAATATTTATAGATGTCTTATACATAGAGAACAACCAAAATATGTCTTATACGCAAAACAAACACACACACACACACACACACACACACACATTATACATTCAAATTGCAAAACATTTATGTCAATTTAGCACTTCCATTGCTATGTTGGTATCAAAGCCATTCTAGCTAATAGGTTTTTCCCTTAAATTTCCATTTGATGCTAATCTTAATTTATTGACTTTTAAATTAATTCTAATTAATTATATTTATGTTTGTAGCATTACCATGGTTGGAAAGCTACGTAAAGTGGCTAAAACTTAGACCTGGGAACTTTTTATAATAAGTATCAGTAGTAAACAATGATATCTAGAAAGTCTGATATGATTTTGAGCTTGTTCTGGGTAGAGTTTGTGGATATTTGAGAAGTAAATCCATGTCTATGGGAAGTCTGGTGTAATGAACAACAATATTCACCCTAAATATCCATGTTGTTGGGCACATCCTGGTCCTTAAAATAATGTCTCATCCCTATTTGACCTCCTAGTAAGTAGTAATCCAGTTTTGGGAAGATGTATTGATGAGAATGGCTCTAAACCTTGAAATATAGGGAAAATTAATGGGTATAACACAACAATAGGTTTAAAAATACCATGTTTGGGTGATATATGTGTAAAGAACAATAGCGTAAAAGTGTCCTTGGGCATATTGTAGTAGCAAAGAACTATCTCTTGGCGTGGAATCAACAGTATCACTTCATCATTATCATTTCTAGGAAGCTCACATGGCATATTATGTTGATTTTTAAGCACTGTAGGGTGAATTTTTCACAAGAGTTGTCCCAACTAGATTGTATTCACTTTCATTGAGGGATAATCCACCTTTGACTCATGTTTGAAGAGTTTTATGCACCTTTCCTAGCATAATGAAGGTACAATCTAGGAAATAAAAAATCAACAGTGAAGAAGTATGGCAACATTGATGTGTTATAAAGGCTCCTCTATATATCACACGAGGCTTAAAAAGGTTGATCCAATACACATAAGTCATCCTTAGAGGAATCCAGTTCCATTTACGAGGTATTTCAACTATGTCTACATAGGATTGAGGACACCATTGAAAGTCTTCTTTCAGCAAGCGCTCAGCCTTGGAGGATACTTTTCACTGAAGGAAGGCCTTGTTTCTATATAATTGAGTATTGGACCAGTACATTGGATATATAGAGACCGATATATCTTAGTAGTTGGTTTTTTTGTTGCTATATGAATAATATTGGAGGGGAATCTTTCTTGAATGTGACTTAGGAGAGACACAACATAAGTTTAGGTTTCCTTTCAGTTTGGAGAGGCCTTCTCTTGGACACTTTTGTGGACAAGGTGAAACATTGAATCTTAGGGGATTTTGGAGGTTGGGGTTTTCTTCTACTTGTCATCATCCATCATTTCTTTATGGAGGACGTTTTTACCTGTGGAAGATATCTTGGTGTAATTTGAAATGAAAAAAATAAGTACTTATTTAGAATTTAGATTTAAAATAAAGAAAGAAAACAGGATTCACCCACAAAGAAAATAGTGTTCCCTCTTATGATCCTTCAATTCAATGTCATGCACATGCATATAAGTTTTACTTCGGTGATTCAATGTTCAAACAATATGACGAATGAATAAAATGTAATTCATAGCCAAATGTCCGACGACAAATGGCCATTTCCCATATATTTTCATTTCCATATGGAATTCATAGCTATATGGAATTGGTAAAGTATTACCAAGGGGCCAGTTATCCTGATAAATCAAACTATTTAAGGTAAGTTTTTAGATCAGATAGAACAAAGTTCACCTGAATGTATGGTAATCATCATCATCAACTAAATGTGTGTGTGTGTGCACATGCATAAATACCCAATACACGGTGCCATCAAAATAAAAAAAACATAATTATACCTTGATTTGTGGAGCTTCGCACTGTCTTCTTCTGCTTTACCTTTCAAAACATCATTGAACATAATTCAAATTTTGTCCTGTTGCAATAGTTTCATGTTAGGACCCATCAAATAAATTTATGTTTGTTTTTGAAAATAACAAAACCAATTTAAATAAATACAATACTATTACAATGTAAATTACAATACTATTCAACTATTCAAGTAAATTAATTGTTAATAATAGATCACCTAATAAAACATGGATAACCAAAAAAACTATGTATATAATGCCATCGATCACATCAAAATGCCATTTCTTGCCTCTTAACTATGAACATGTTTCTCAACGTCTGTAACAAGTTCCAATGGAGGATTCAAATAGCAATAGTGAAAATTATACACTAAAATTATAGAAATAGTTGTTTTTTAATGTATTCTTCCTTACCATTCATTGAGCTCCTCTATGTTTTGAGAATAATTTAATATTCTCTACTAAACAGGACCAACCACGTGAAGGTGGAAGCTCTTATGCCCCCCCCACATCACTCTCAATTCCCCAAACCCAATGCATCTACTTGCAAATAACAATTTTTTTCACTATTTCACAATGCAAATAATAATGCATCTACTGCAAATTATTTCACTCAATATCTGAAAGATGCTTTCATTAAATCATTCATTAAACCATTCAATCATTCAACAGTTGAAAAAACCATTCATTAAACCATTCATTAAATCATTCACTGAAACATTCATTAAACCATTCATTAAATCATTCACTAAAACATTCATTTAGTCAATGGCAGATAAAAAAAATCAGTAAACCATTCATTAAAGCATTCATTTAACCATTCATTCATGAAACAGAGGAAAAAACCATGTTAATTTTTTTATTATAAATAATAATTACTCAAAATTTGTTTAGTCGCTTCCTTTTTACTTTTCTTCTCTTTAAATATTTAGTCAGAGTCACATCTTCTAGAATCTGATCCTTGGTCTCCCTACTAGTCTGCTCACAAGGTTGAACTTCCGGCGAGGGGCGATGAATTTATGCAATAATGTCAAAATATTTCATTAATATATTTTTATTTTTATAAATACGAGTAATTCATTTAAAAAAAAATTACAAATGTGCTTTATTACCTTCCATGGGCACATCAACATGTTCATAATTATCCTGTATAGGTTCAACCTATTCAGTGTTATCTGCATCTACATGCTCTGTAGTTGAATTGTGTATAATTAGAATTAATGTTCATCATCTGCAATTATCTATACAAAACAACAGCATATTAATAAATTCATTACTAGGAATAGAAGCATGATCTTCATCTAGTTGGTCATGTACATCCTCGATATGAACGGGATCATTACTTTCCTGCTCGAAAAGGAATAAATAATTTATGTTAATTTATTTAAAAGGAATAAATTGCATGAGAATTAATAAATTATCATTAAACTATACAGTTTTTACATACCTGCGCACCAGATGGATCAATAGAAGATTGTGTAGTATCCCCAGAAAAGATTCTCCGGTGTTCAACAATGGCGTCAAAGCCCTGTTCGAATCCAGGCTTCATGTAATCCGCACTGGAAAATTCTTTGAACTGGTTGGCCTTCATATTTGCATGATGTCATTAATTTTACATTTTTTCCCAGAACAAAATGAAAATAATTATCTGTATGTGTTGATGTATTTGTAACTTCGGAATGTATTCATCTATGTATATTATGTCTTGTACCCCGATGTTTATTACGGGATGTGTCTGTAATGTAATTGAGTCAGGATGTCATGCCTCGATGTTCCGATTGGGAGTATCTATAATGTAAACAAGTCATGTCAAGTCATTGTGGGTAACCCTCCTATTGTATAAGGGTTAAAGTCCTCGCAGTTCTGGGGCATTAGGGTTATTAGACTCACCTAGTGAAGTCGGCCCTAGTAGGGTTTTAGTCATGCTGGGAATCAGTATAAATAGAGAGGTGACCTCTCTATTTAACACACATCTCATACACACTCAAGTGTAGCGCATAGTTGAGGAAGGAGAAGACACTGGGCTAGATAGAAAGAAGGTTATTGCTGTCGGGAGATCATTTTATTGTTTTGGGATTTTCTATTTGGTGCTGATTCTATCTCTAAGGAAGTTGCGGGGTTTTCTCCATTTATGGTTTCCCCAAGGAAAAACACTGTGTTCATTGTCTCTTGTGTTTGATTGCTGTGCTTGTTATTCTCTCAGTTAAAATATCCTAATAATGCTAGCTTAATGTTAAAATCTAATAGTATGATATTTAGATGCGGATTCAGGTTTTGCGATACTTACATATCGGGCCGCCAAGTTCGAGTAACCACCAGGCCCAAGCTTGTTCTGGCCAATTTTTGCAATTCTTTCCTTGGTGGCCTTAGATGTGTCTGAGAGCCTAATCAAGTGTTGAAATACATTAGTCGATGTACCAAATTTGATATAAAAACTAATAATAATAAGGTTTACCAGTACATTTTCAAATGTATTGCATACCTCCCTGTTCCTGGTGGTATTTTTCCTGCTTTTCTTAGGTCCTTCTCTTTTCCATCTTCCACCAGGGCTTTCCACTCCATAGATGGAATCATTGGAGGGCACTCATACTTAGGGTTCTTTTGTAGGTGAACCCTATACTAGTGTTGGAAAATCTTCAGATGTTGTCCAACCTTCAGTAGGACCTTCGATGTATCGAAGGTATCTTTTTCGAACAAACCAACCAAGTGATTAGTCATCTCATCCTTTAAAGCTTTTGCCTGCTTGTTCCACATTGTGCGAATGGTGGGCCCAAATATATCCAAGGAAAAATCATTCATATGTTTATAAAATATATCATTTCCTGCAAAACATTAATGCCATCATTACTACAACATTAAAAAATATTATCGGTATATTAGACAAAAATTATTAAAACTAAATTGAACAATCTATAATCACCTGGAATATTCTCTATCTTTATTGGAACTAGTTCTTCGTTCACCAAAAATGTACACACTATTGAACCAGTGCTAGTGACACGAGAATATCCAGGAAATGCATCCACCTCTCTATCTAACCCTGCATCCACCTCTTCTTCTGCAACATCTATTGTGGGTGGGGAAGCATTGAATGCACCCTCTGCTGGCCTTGGGGGTGTCACAGAGCATTTTTCCGAATGTTCAGTGGAAAATAAGGGAGCAGTATGTGGTGTACATGGAGTGGTTTGGTCACTGGGACCAACATTTCCTTGACCACCACTACAAAGCTCCATAACATGCTGTAAATTCAAACCATTGTATTATAAGTTCAATAACATATCAAATTAAATATTATAAAGTTTTAAATGGATTTACATTATTATTAAAGAACTTACTTCCAATTTTTTACATATATGTAACAACGATTGAATATTTGATTCAATCTCTTTTGTTTGTGTAACTATCAATGTCAGAAGAGCTAGTTCCTCATTTTGTTTTTCCTTGGTCCTCTGTACAACCCTCAACGGGTCTATAGACCCTCTAATTTCACTATCTTTCATCAACTGGGAGACCTCATTCTGTAAAGAGTGTTGAGATGGTGTTTCATAAACCGAATCCCCTGTCTGCAACATAAATATACAAAACATTACTTAGTCTTTGAAGCAATAGTGTGCGCAAAAAATTATATTAACAAAAATTATCTATCATGATAGATTCATAGGATTACGTCTAGGATTACCTGATTCCTAGATGAGGGTGTGGTCTGATCAACAGCTGGGGACTTACCCCAATCAGCCACTTGCAAAAAAATTAGAGAACATTATCACAATGAACACAACATGTAAAAGCTAACAAATACAGAACAAAAATAAACATTATGCTACATGTTTTATATGTGTACATTTTTTAATTATTTAGAATGTGGAATTACCTTTAGGTTTACAAGTTTCCTCGAGGCTCCAGTCATCTGATCAATAGTTGGGGACTTTCCCCGGTCAACCTGCAAAAAAGGTAGAAAACATTACCATCATGAACGCAAACATAAAAATGAAAAAATACAAAACAAAATAAACATTATGCTACACGATATACATGTTTACAATTTTAAAGTATTTGAAATGGAGAATTACATTCATGTTTACCTGTTTCCCTGATGTTGCAGTAGGTTGATCAATAGTCGGTTGGATTCCCTGATCAACACTTTGCATGGAAAATAGATAAGATTATATAAATGGACCGAATATAATAATGAAAATACATAAGAACATATCTGTTTGTCCATCCTAAATTTATTACATTTGCAATATCAATGTATACCTACTTCCTTGACTTAGTTCTACTAACATCTATGGAGAGGGAGGTGCCCCTGAGAGAACCCTGCATCAAAAACATACTAAAAATTACCTAACAAAACCATAATATTCACTAAAACAATTTTAAAACATTACATTTTTATGTATACCTATTTACTCATAGGTCGTGTACTCCTCTCACCTTCTGCTAGGGTGATGAGCCCCCCATCACCTCCCTGCGAAGTCAACATAGGAAATTTATTAGAAAATTATAATTATACGCTAACGAAAAATCCTATAGATGTTAAAATAATTAATAAAAGGTTGGTTAAATTGTTGGATGTACCACAACCATACTAACCATGTTTGTATCTACACGATTCAAATTGTAATTAATAAGAAATTTTTCTCCAGCAACTATTGATTTAATTTCACATACAAAGACACGGTTTCCTTCACGTGACTCGAATATGCAGTTGGGTTGCTTAAGTGTAGACCCCAGTTGTGTACTGTTTATAAACCCTGCAATATTACAAGTTGTTTTTGGTCTTCTGCCCATGTACAACATTGCTCATTTATTTTGAGCTTTGTCTTTTAGTTGTATATAATTTGCTAACAACCCATATCTATGCATACTTCGTGTAAATTGGACCAAGCACATCCAATCACTATAGTTGTAAGAGGGTCCAACATACTCCATCAATTCTGTACATCTTCTGTATCCAAACTTTATGCTGTCCATGCAAAACAACCCCAATCCATGTAATGATGACGACGCAATTCTATATATCCTCTCATTCACACAAAAATCAGTGTTTACTTGAGGAAGATCCCTAGACACCCATTATTTCACTAGGTGTTTGTACGTTAAGGGAACCTCGATGTCTCCCACTATCTCATCATGATAGGAACATGACCCCCCTCCTTTGAGAAAAAAATCCATGCGTTTATTGAATTTTCTTATGATCTTTCGACATGTAGTTGATTTAGCCCTTGTAGACCTACTGGATGTCTCAATTTCCTCTGGCCTTCCCAAACTCCCCTCGCTTGAGGAAGACAGGTCTGACAAATAAATGTTTGGTTCTACCTACACCATGGCCGATTTTTTTTTTGGCAAAAACATAGCAAAATACCAACAAAAAACTTGGAAAGACTTATAAGCATGGCATAATGTTGATACAATTATCCTGAATAATATCAATAAATCCCTAGTACAACAATTCAACACATAGTCCTTTAAGACGATATAGATATCAAGTTTTTCCATATCAAATGCTTCAGCCAATTAATCTGAACCGTTAATTTTTTATAATCATTTATTTTTTTAGTTTCATATCTGAGCCTTTGATTTCTGTCACCACATAACCCTGGGTGGATTTCTTCATACTTAGTTAATTTGTAAGGCCGTGCTTAGGCATTTTCAACACTTATCATTCTAAACCATGGAATAAACCCTTCAAAACATTTTAGAACCTACTATACACTCCTTTGGGTCATTTAATACAAACATTTTCAACCTTACCCATCATTTTTACTGGCCTAAAGGATTTGGAAATATAAATGGATGGGCACTATGCTTGGTCACCAATGCTTTCACGTCTCTGGGAATATGTTAGAAACATACATCACATATAGCAAGTATGATGACATGTAGAATGTTGGAGCGATTATGGTGGTTGTGTATTTGGCTTTGCAGGTGCTCTTATTACTGGCCTAACCCCCTTTCAACAATAATATTTGCAGATTTAATGAGTCTATGTCTAATGCTCTTGGTCCTCATTACATTCAAGGAGCCAATGCATAGGCCTCTGTAATCCATAACAACAAACACTACACAAACTTAATTCATAGGAGTTCCAAATTCCCTTTGTCCATTCACAAACTTCATATGTATGCTTGTGCCCATTGGACTTTGGCCTTTCAAAGTTGTCAATCTTGAGACGAATTTTTATGCATATGTAGCAAATATAACACTGCAATTTATGATAATATATGTCTGTATCATTAGAGGAAATTTGAGGTCTAAAATGGGCCTCCTAAGGAAAATGATAAAATAATAGTTAAAATAATAAAATAATAGTTATTAATTTTGGAGGAAGAATGAAAAAAACTACTTTTTTTGTTCGTATTTTCGACATATCTCCCTTTGTTTTTACTGAAATTCTGAGCGGGAGAGCTCGTTGGATGATGAATTTAAATCCATATCCAACGAGTACCCACACTGCATACTTTTGACGGACCCCGCTACCCCTAAAACAATAAATTCCTGAAAAAACGAGATGATGATATCATCATCACGTTTTTTCAGGTATTTCTTATTTTTGGGGTAGCGAGGTCTATGAAAATTATGCATTGTGGGTACTCGTTGGATGCGGAATTAAATTCCGCATCCAACGAGCACTCCTGCTTGAAATTTGAGTAAAAACATAGGGAGTTATGTCGAAAATATGAACAAAAAAAGTAGTTTTCTTTTTTGAAAAATATGTCAATTCGACCATTATGGTTGACTCATTTTATTGAAATTCTATTGGTTCTTGAATTCCAACTTACAAAATTTATTGTTGGCACATTTTCTTATAAGACCCATTTTAGACCCCAAATTTCCTCTAATGAGGGCCTGGAGGTTCTCCTTTAATGGACTATCTCCTTGAAAGAAAATGTATTCACATTCATCTACATTTACTTCAGATAGAAGTGATACAGAGTTGTTCTATTTGTCACTTCCCTAAAAAAGCATCTTTGACATGAGTTCATTTTTCAAGGAATCTTGGTTAATCTCTTCTTCCAAAGTTCTAGGTCACTTCTCCACTCTACATTGGTCCAATTATTCACTTTCTTGGCCACTCCTCTCTCCTTACTCTACACTCGTTGTTGTTGTAACCCTTACTTTTGATGGTTGTAAGTGATTTTTAGTTTTCCCATGAATGTTGTTGTGATGTTGTAGATGATTATCCATTTTACCTAATATGTTTTATGATATTTTCCATCATTGCTAGGGTGCACATACTTGCTATTTATGGTTTCTTAAGCTTGAAATCTCAAGGGCCTAAAAGTGCCCAGATCTCATGTAGGACCCTTTGAGAGTCATAATAACAACTATTTTTAGAGGATGTTATTCTCCAAATGATACACCAAAACCATACTTATCGGTTAATATTTGTGTAGGGATGTTTTTCTCTCTCCCACAATTTATCATACTAATGGGATTGTGACTATCAAGTCAATGCCTTATTTGCATAGTGGCAATACTACAAAACTACACTGGAATGTCTTATGACTAACTCATGAATCTTCCCATGGTTATTAAATATCCATCTATAAACCACTATTGTGGTTCATCATTGCTCCCATTCAAGAACAAAAAAGTAGACATGACTTCTCTCCCTACATTAAGTCCACGTGCACATAATGACTAGCTTTGGTACTTCCTAACTTTTCACTCTTTCTTTTGACAACAAAAGTGAAACATGAAACAATATCCTTACTTTTAGGATCTTGCACAACCGAAGGCTTTGATCGAACTGTATAAGTACTTTGTTCCCAAAGTAAATATTTTGAGACCTACAAATGAAGGGGAGAGAGATGAATGGTTGAAGGACTCCAACGGAGGATGAATTAATGCCCTGTTATTCCTACCCAAAGGTCCTTTTATAATGAATATTATCCCCAACTTATCCTTGATTTGTAGTCTTCTATTTTTCACCCATACTGCTAACAACAACACAGTTTTATGCCGATCTAGTATGTATCTTCATGTCACAAGTTCTTCCTTGTAGATGAATATGGAACCCTAGAAGGTAGTGTTGATTTGGAAATATGATTTTACAATGTTCCATCCAATATTTAAGACAATATTGAAGATTAAGTTATGGTATAACATTAACATATTAATTTCTGACCCTAAGGCAATGCTAAATTGAATAGAGTTGGGAGATTTCAAGTAGGTACCACCAAAATAATGGAAGAAATCAGACCAACTACTACATGCATTCTTGGAGGCATATTTCCCAGTGGTAACCTACACCAATCATATATATATATATATATATATATCTAATCCATGGTGGTGAAGAGCTGACATTTCCAGGTCTACTACTTGGCACATTCAGGAATGAGAACAATGTTTTAAGTACATTTATATCAATCTGTAATCCGTGATGATTTATTCCTTTTTTAGCTTGTCATGATGATGCTTGTTTTCCAATATTAATTTTCAACCCTAAGGCAACGCTAACTTGTAATCCCATATTAATTTTCAACCCTAAGGAAACCCTAAGGCAATCCCATAGTAGAAAGAACCAAAAAAGACTATTCCGGATAAATCAAAAGGCTCTTAAATTAACTATATCATTCCATCCTCAATGATTTAATGAATCCTTTGAAATTTTCTTGTAAATATAGTAAGACAAGGCTCAAAACACTCACCTAAAGATATTGTTTCCTTTTCTCTTTATCATTAATTTCTATGATACGTGTTTCAAGTGATGCTAATGTTGTTCATTCTTTGTTATTCTCTTGTCAATTTCCTAATATGGTGGAATTAAATGGCTTGCATACTACTTTGATCAATCTGACAAAGTCTTTTTTCTCTAACCAACCATATTAAACTTGAATGGATTTTGAACCTTTCCTCTCTTTCCACTTGGAGAAAAATTAGCAAATGGTTTGGATCACCGCCAACTTAGACCCAAGTTCTTATCCTTTTGTGATCACTTATCAAGGAGGCATAGATTAACCTAATGTTGTCAACAAGAACACCATCGTCTTCTTTATCATTAGTTTCTATGATCTATGTTTCAAGTGACACTAATGCTTGTTGATATTTTATTATTCTCTTATCATTTGTGTAAGATATTGTTGTCGTTTTCACAAACTTGAGGTTTGAAACAAATTGTAGTCTTATAGACTCTTTGAGGGAGGCATCAATTGGTTTGTGTTGAGATTATTAAGCATATACAGAAGGATTCAAGAAGAGAAGCTCGAATTTGTCCTTCTCTACTCCATCATCAAAGAGGTTGAGGTTAACTTGTTCAACACCACATATAGGTTCACTATAATTGTATGGGGATAAATTAAACCTTTTTAATCTTCAACAGTCTCTACCAATAGAAAAATCTATTAGATGTACTAGGAGCTTCAGTCAAATCAAGACAAATATGCTACAAACATATGAAAAACCGTTTCATTTTGGAAACCAAGGGGATGGAAAAAGGGAAAGGAAACATCAAAGATCTCTCACACCAGGGAAAATTATAAAGCTAACCAACTGTCTAAACCAAAAAGGTCATCTTCTCGTGTTAAAAGTAAGAGGGGAAAACAAAAATCAGACACAGTGACAATTGAGATAAAATGTTCAAATAACAAATGGAGGACATCAAAATACCTAATACTTTCTTCAAGACCCAAAGCATAAACCATAAGATTCATGATAGTGCATTAATGTCCAAGTATTACCTAACCCAATTTCCAGTGAACTAAGCACCTCACGGTCGATCAATTGCCTAAGGAAACAATCACATTGGAGAGGATAGATTTAAGTGATTCATAAGAAGTCTCACACCAATAACACTACAAGTCTACAAAAACCCTAAAGATTCAAGCCAACAAGTCGTCATCTTTTGTTGCAATGGCTTTGAATAGGCCCATAGGTGTCTCTAAACACCAAAGAAGCTCTAGACCATGCACAATTAATTTGCACATGTTCATTAGGGGCCATCAACCTCGAAGTTTTTTCGATATTCTAGTCGTGTTGAATGATAGCATTGTCTTATATAATATGGATTCTGTCACTACTCTCACTCAATGAAGGTAACATTGTGGAATTTCAAGATGGCAAACTAGCCCCTAAGAAACATTATGCACCTTATTATTAGGAATATGTTTCAAATTCTTGATGGTTTTTATTACACGAAATGAAGGTCATTTGGATTTCTATTAAAGAATTCGTTGAACTATATTTGACAAAACACAACCATCTTCACCTATACCTATGAAGGTCAACAAGAAGTAGTGAACCTTGTGTCAGCTTATCTAGTTGGTTTTGTTGTGTATTGGGGAACTAAAAACACATAAAGGCTAGTTTGTATCATGTTGAATCTAAAATGGAAACATGTTGGTATAGAAAATATATATGCAACCATTGAAATTGAATAAAGTTTCACTTTTGCAGAGATGGATAGTGGGTGAACTCCCTTAAACTCCTTGGCTTGTTTATGGATATTTCAACATTGTTGACACCTAAGAAGACAAGGAAGACATCCTTATAGTTATAATCCTAAAATAATATAAAACTAGGCTAAGATTTTATGACCCTTCAAGTAGATGGATTCCTACGAGTTATGGTATTATTATTACAACTTTTGTAAGAGTAACAAGAATGACCTCAAAAAACTCAAAAGGGCCACATTGTCTGAGAAAAACACATTTTCTACTGTAAATATGCTCAACATAGCTAAGTATTGGGGTAGGCCACACTATCCATATATCATTTGAGGTACATACAAAATGTGTATGCCCAAGGCTTGCTATATCATGAATTTGAAGAATCGAAGTTACATAAATTGCATCAAAAAAATTTCAAAGGTCGAGGGGAAGAACCCTAAATTAAGTGATGGAAAAATCAAAATGGCGATTTTGTTGGATTAACATCTTCAACAAAATTTAGGAGTAAAACCATCAATCCGACCTACCTTCTTTCAAAATAAAAGAATCAATACAACCTACCTTTTTTTCACTATTGAAACAAGGTTGCCATCCTTTGATAGGGTTGAAGGTGGATGTTATTGTTGTTGATGGTATCTTGAGATACATCAATGATATGACCTATCCAAGGTATATTGTTGAAGGACTGACTTGGTTAGGGTACCCTCCAATTGCTTCTCATCACCTTACATGTAGGTTCATCATTATATGTAGCTCCAATTTTCCTCAAGGTACACAATAGTCCCTTTTTTATGCCTAGGGTGCTTTCTCCACGGTTGCAACAAACCCAAGACTAATGTTATTTATGATGAGATTGCACCCAAAATTAGTTTTTTTGTGGTTTTTTGAGAATTAATTTGAGGTAGTGACTTAGGGTAGAGGGTGGATGGACTGTCCAGACACACTAAAATGCTTAATCATTTCCCAGGATTAAAAGTGCTCAGGGTGAAATTCTACTTTTGTCTTATGATTTTTATCACTGCCTAGAATTATCATTAACCTGCTATTATCCATTTAAAAGTGTGCAAAATTATATCCGAAAAGGTCCACAGAATTATGTATATTAGGCTTCAAAAAGATGTTGTGACCTTTATTTAATTCTACATGTCTGAATTCTATTGATGAAAAATTAAAGGATTCTGCTGAGAAAGTACAATACTTTACAAGAAATTATAAAATCTAATAAGCAACCCCTAAGTAAGAAGAAATGTTGAAAATTCAAAAAGATACATCTAATCAAATGCATTATGAGACTTTTGCAAAGAAACATGATATTAAAAGGGAAGTACATAGGAAGGAAAACTGGCAAAAGACACATGGGGTAGGTGAGAATTTGCAACTCTAATTCTGATGGTGTTGCTTTCATGAGTAAACATGATACACACATTTCCACACTTAATATTGAAATTATCTTATATCCTCTTCAACATTATGCAAGTGGAATGTCAGTATAGGATCCCTAGTACCAAAACACAGAGCTGACGAGAACTTATGTTGTATATTCTTGTAGCTTCCCATGAAGAAACACAAGCTATTGATGTGGTACAATACATGAAGAAATATTTTGGATTTTACTATATGTTACCATGGTACCATGTGATTAATTCATAGTATCCATAAACAAATCAATTACTGAAGGAAAATGCAACAACACAAGCGAATTTGGAAGCAGTTTATGATCCTAATGGTGATGTCAAAATTGCTGCAGTCAAATCCTTTATCCAATAAATGAGGTAGAGTTTAGGGACCAAAATTATGTATGCATGCAAGGAATATCTGTCCTTAGAAAGAATTATAATGCCCATATTATGCATACATACTCATCCAAAGATATTTAAAAATATTACCCTTCACATGATTAATGCTGACAGAGTTAGGGACAACACTTGCAACAAAGTATTTGTCTATTTTGGAGAGACCTATTCAAGTCTTCGATAAGACTTTGTAGTTGACTTGGATCTGTAGTAGACATAATTCAAAATCAACCAAGCTTGGTACAGTCAAAGTATTAAAAAATAGACCTCCAAACAAATCTTAGCAGTATGATAGGGGGAGTACATGTTTCAGCAAATCAATAAGTCTACATGTTAGGGGGAGCACACATTTCAGTATGATTTCACAAGAATGGAAAATGACCCATTCTATGGTCATTTTTGGTCATCCTTGACATGAAATAATAATTCCTCTATCCTTTGAAAAGATATAGGATCTAGAGAGATTAAATTTTTCTCAATCTACATAACCTGACTGTCGGTTTTGTTATCAAACATGTTTTTACCATTTTCCTTACTTTATGAGGACAATTGATCCTAGTTTTATGAAAGATGAATCTCCCTTGAAATATTGTAGGTGGTATTGACTTCTATAGTCTTATCCTTCTTTCCATTAAGGAAAAACTTATGCTAAGCATCCTTCAGATTTGGGATCATGGTCTTCATAAATTTTCAAAGAACCTTACATCAGGCCCATTAAAGTTTTTTACAATGATCTTTTTCTAACGATTGGAGCTCCTAAGGATGAACCCAACTCGGATCAAAACACATCGATAATCTTAAGTATATAACACATATACTTTGGGTTGTTAAAATTTGAGCTTGCATGGTTTTCATTATGTTTAACCAAATTGGAAGTAGCATACATTTGGAATTAAACAAGCAAAAAAATGACCTAAATCATTGATTCCCTAAAATAATACTGTCAATATGATGCCCTAAAACATTACTGTCAGGATGATGCCCTAAATCATTATGTTGAATGACAGATCTATTCGGCTCAAACATGGATTTGCATTAGTGTCCAACAAAGGTGGTCTATTATAGTCCAAGCATTGGCATATTTAATGCTTGGAGAGGGGAAGGTCTAACCTAAAGCATCACATGACACTAAATTATATATGAATCTAATGCAACATGGACATCATGACCAATGTTTGCTCCACCATATAGGGATCCTTTATTTACTTATGCAAGTCCCCATTCATTCTAGTGCAACTCATTCCCATACCACCATGGACAAACGCGCCCTTATAATTATTAGTACCTTCTAATACAGAATGTGACGCAACTATACTAAATAAGAATTCATTTATTAACATAGTTTTGGAATAAAAAAAAAACACAACTTGTGCATATAAAAGGAACAAACCAAATATTTGGAATGGGGGTCTCATTCCATTAATATTCGTCATAATCCAATACATCCTCAGAACATAAATAGAACAAGTCTAGTACAGATCATTTACAAGAATGACTATCCACTATTATCCCAAAAGCCTTACAATTCAAGAAACTACAACATCCTTCTACTGTTTAACCATATTCTACTAGCTATAAACTATAACAACATCATTAATAACAATACCAACAACCCTTTTCTAGGACTAATCCTTTACAAAATATATCCTCTCTTAAGGGTGGGGAGTTCCATTCAAAACCCTATATATCCAACGTATTTCTTCAACTGTTTGGCTTGATGGACTGCCTGTTATCTCCTCTCCTTCTCTAACCAAATGTCTTCCATCTCTCACCACCTCATCCAAACAAATGTTATTTTAAAAATTAAAAATTAAGGACCTAATAAGACCAAACAAAACATGTTGGCTTTCCCTCATGTCAAAAATGGTTTCCTTTTCTGAACTCAAGATCCTCCACTTCTTGTATAAACAAGGTACCCATTTTATAGGCCACCTCCAAAAAATTTCCTTTTAAATCAATGGAATTGCCACATTTGGATGATTTAGTCGTTGATTATTTCAACATGGTATTTGAGGTTGGACTTCTCTCATTACATGTTGTCTGCTTCCATGATTGTTTCATATAGCTATAGTTGGAGTTGATTGTTTTTAACCTTTAGCTACATTAGATCGTTTTCTGCTTGTAGCAATATGTGCCCTATTTCGTTGCATGACTTTAAATGTTGTCTCATCAACTTGTTGTTCGCCACTTGACTAATGACTAATGGTTACAATGCTTGAGGGATTCTTTTGGATTTATCAGGGTGAGAGGCATTGGCATCATTGTGACAATGGTGGGTATACTGATTACTTTTAGGTTATCTTGTTCAATGTTAGTGCTCAAGTTCATGGTCGCAATATCAATTATTTCTTACACATTGGCAGTGATGTACTAGATTTAAAAAAAATTAGCACCCTTGCATGAGTGCAAATTGATATTCTCTATGTTGTACCAAGATTGCTATGAATTACATAGTAATTGTCTGATTTAATGATGTCATTGGGACTATTGTAGGGGGGTTGTTGGTCATGATGTTATTGCTACCATATAAGGGGGAATTAACCATTTTTTCATCTTTTGCTGCCCTGTAATATTTTGTTTCTCTTCCTACTGTTGATCCTTATGTTGTTGTTGTGCAATTGTTTGTGTCTATACCAGGTAAAGTCCACTAGTGTGGGTGTGGCCTTTGACTATCTATTTTGGTTGCTGTGTGGATGGATCCTTAGCTTCTTTGTAAGGGGCCATTGCATGGATATTTCTACCAATTGGGTAAATCATTAATACACCTCATCTCTTGTCCATATATCCTAATGTAATGTGGCAATATAGGGCATCAAAAATTTTAAATTGGAATTGAAGTGGTTGTAGATGCTTTCCCACAAATACATAGCAAACATCACAGCATGCCCAAAAAAATAAAACCATGAACCAGTTGTATGCCCAAAAAATCACAGCATGCCCAAAAACCCCTATCACATCATGCCCAAAAAAATGAGGTGATTCTTACCCGTTGAGCCATGAGCTCCAAATGTGAATGATGAGCTCCAAATGTGAACTATGAGCTTGAAATCGAAACAGTGAGCTCCAATTCTCAAAAGTGAGCTCCAATTCTGAACTATGAGCTCCAAATTTCAACCTTGAGCTCCAAATCGAAACCAGGAGCTAGTCCAAATTGCATAAAAATGATACACCAGAGCCGCGAAATGATAGACCAGAGCTAGTTGAAATGATACACCAGAGCCACTACGAAATGATACACTGGAGCTACTCCAAAATTCATAAAAATGTCCAAATCCGTCGCTAAATGATACACCGGAGCTACTCCAAAATTCATAAAAATGTCCAAATTGCATAAAACTGTCCAAAACCTGAGTCACGACAATGCTAGAAAGACTATGTATTTTTTATTATATAGTATTCTATATTATATGTATATTATTATGTGTTTCCATATAATAAAATATTATTATAGTATATTTTATTATATGTATTGCGATAATAGTATTTTTAACGTAGATATATGTATTTTTAACTTAGGAATAGTATTTTTTACTATAATATGATGATGATGATGGTGATGACAATGATACCAAATTGTTAACATAAACGATGATGTTGATACCGACGACGATGATGATGAAGATGACGAATGCCATGTTGATATCATATGAAATGATGATGATAACAATGTCGATAACAATGATGATGATGATGATGATGTTGATGAGGATGATGATGATACCTAATCCCTAAAATCTCAGCTAATCCCTACAATCCCACCTAATCGTCATCATCATGTTGATCATCATCGTCTTCATGATCATGATCATTGTCATCATCATTAGCATCATTATCGTCGTCGTCTTCAACATTGTGGTCTTCATTATCAAGACCTTCATCATCATCATCATCATCATCATCATCATCAAAGTCGTCATCTTCATCATCATGATGATGGTAATGGTGATGATGATGGTGATGATGATGGAAATGATCACCATGATCACAATCATCATCATCATCATCATCATCATTGTCATCATCATCTTCAACATCATCATCTTCATTATCATGACCCTCATCATCATCATCATCATCATCATTGTCGTCGTCGTCTTCATGATGATGATGATGGTAATGGCGATGATGACTGTGATGATGAGGGTGATGGTCATCATCATCTTCATCATCATCACCATCATCGTCATCATCTTCGTCATCATCATCATCATCGTCTTCATCATCATGAGCCTCCTCATCATCATCATGAGCCTCCTCCTCCTCCTCATCATCATCAACGTCATTGGCATCATCATTGTCCTCTTCATCATCATCATGACCCTCATCGTCATCATCATTATCATCATCATCCTCTTCATCATCATCATCATCATCGTCTTCGTTGTCGTCATCCTCTTCATCATCATCATCATCATCACCATCATCGTCATCATCATCATCATCATCACCATCATCGTCATCATCATCATCATCATTGTCTTCATAATCATGACCCTACTCCTCCTCCTCCTCCTCATCATGTCCTAACAACAACATAGTCAATGGCTTCTAACAACATGTCCTATGGTAGTCTTTCATAAGGTTAATTTCTACACATATCCACATATAGGTAGTGATATGAACTTTTCACCAACATTACGAATAAGTAAAACTTATTATACTTCAAATATACTTGTTTTGTAATCCACCAACATTAAGAATAAGTAAAACTTAGTTTACTTCAAATATTCATTTTCAAAAAAAATTTGCATAATAGTAGCAAACCTTTCAATCAAAAAGTGATGAGAACGAAATTGTTGAATATAGCCAATAAAATGGAAGGAAATTTTTGTATCCTTGAAATACTTCTTATATCTAATAGATTCCTCGACTTCTAGGACTATGGGTCCTAAATATATGTTCAATAGAGAGATTCAAACCTAAGAGGATGAAAAACATCCTAACTTGAATAATGAACCTTCACAGTAATGAGGGAAGAACCATCTACATAATGACACATCCCTGTCTTGGATAAATTAAAATATAGCTTTGAAGGATGATTGAAAAGTTGAGCATGTGAGTTGAGCTAGTGACAACTAGGGTAGAACCTAGCTACACAAAAAGTTTGAGTTCAAGATTTCCATTATAATATTATAAAATCATATCTTAAAAACTATTATAATTATTATAAGTTATCATATTACTCTATTATTCTTATCTTCTCTTGCAAAAAAAATATTCCTATTTTTGATGGTTTGTGAAAACACATAAAGTTGGGGATATTTAAAAATATCAACCTAATAAAGTGAAACAATTACCTCCCTCCCATCCCTTAGCTTTGAAATACAACCCATTATGTTGCTCCGTAAACATCCATGGAATTTATTTATTTTATTTTAATTATAATGTGATTTAATTTAATTTAATTTATTTTATAATTTATAATTATATTTATTTTATTTTAATTATAATGTAATTTTGATTTTATAAATAAATAAAAGATAAATTATGATATTAATATTTATTTAAATTAATTTGTAGGATGATATCAAGTTGACGAGATCAAACATTTTTCTTATCACACAAAAGAATTTTTACTATAATATAATTTTTATTTTATAAAGAGATAAAAAAAATTATATTATGATAATAGTTTTAATTTGATTTAATTTAGTTTATTTTGTAAGTTAAGTTTTATGATGAGATCAAGTTTAAGAGATCAAACATCTTTCTTCTTACACAAAAGGAAAAGGGCAATACATTTGTTAGGGTTTCAAAATAAAATTTTATGTTAGTACCACATCCCAACTACTAAACAAGAGGGGATGATGATGATGATGGCATATTCAATGCCTGGAGAGGGGATGATTATTATGATTATGATGTTGATGAAAAAAATGACAATGATGATGATGACCATATCCTTATGATGATGAAGATGATGATGATGGTGATGATGGTCATCTTGGTGATGACATTAGAGGAAATTTGGGGTCTAAAATGGGCTTTATAAGAAAACGTGCCAAAATAATTCTTTGTGAGTTGGAATTCAAGAACCAATAGAATTTCAATAAAATAAGTTAACCATAATGGTTGAATTGACATATTTATCATTAAAAAAAAATACTTTTTTTGTTCGTATTTTCGACATATCTCATTGTGTTTTTTACTCAAATTTCGATCGAGAGAGCTTGTTGGATGCGGAATTTGATTTCGCATCCAACGAGTACCCACACTGCATACTTTTGACGGACCCCGCTACCCCAAAAACAAGAAATACCTAAAAAAATGTGATGATGACATCATCATCACGTTTTTCAGGTATTTCTTGTTTTTGGGGTATCATCATCACATTTTTCAGGTATTTCTTGTTTTTGGGGTAGCGGGGTCCGTCAAAAGTATGCAGTGTGGGTACTCGTTGGATGCGGAATCAAATTCCGCATCCAACGATCTCTCTGGATCGAAATTTGAGTAAAAACACAATGAGATATGTCGAAAATACGAACACAAAAAGTAGTTTTTTTCTTTCTTCCTCCAAAATTAATCAATATTATTTTAACTAATATTTTATTATTTTCCTTAGGAGGCCCATTTTAGACCCCAAAATTCCTCTAATGATACGATGATGGCGATGATGATGTGTGATGATGACGACGACGATGACGACGATGACGATGAAGACGACGAAGATGAAGATGATGATGATGATGATGATGATGTTGATGATGATGATGATGATGATTATGATGTTGATGACGATGATGACAATGATGATGATGATCATCATCATCATCATAATCATGAGGATGACGATGATGATGATCACGATGATGATGAAGATGATGATGATGTTGATGGTGACGACGATGATCATGAGGATGACGATGATGATGACGACGATGATGATGATGATGATTATGGTGATGATGATGTTGATGATTATTATCATTATCAGGAGGATGACGATGATGATGAAGATGATGGTGATGATGATGGTGATGACGATGAAGATCAAGATGACGATGATGAAATATGACATTATTTTATTTCAAAAAAATCCCCAAAAATGTCGAAAATCAGACATCATTGCGTCGAATATCCGGTGATGAAGACGATGATGACGATGATGATGAAGATGATGATGTGTGATGATGACGGCGACGATGATGAAGACGATGATGATGATGATGAATATGAAGATGATGATGATGAAGATGACACCATTGCATCGAATATCCAACAATATATTCGTCGAAACTCCTATGAACTAGTGTCAGAAATACGACACCATTGAGTGCAAAATCCGACGACATATCCGTCGAAAAACCTACAAACTAGTGTCGAACATCCAACGATATAGCTGTCACATTTTTTGATGACATATATGTCGAAAAAACTATGCCGACTACGTCAAAAATTCGACGACGCTAAAATAATTCAAAAGGTTCAGTACTTTTCATCATTGCTGCCTGACACATTCGTACGATACGTCGGATGTCGTCGGATTCTATCATCCGATTTCGGGTTCAAATCCTATTGTGAATAAATACATATTTTAAAGAAAATTTAATCTAATGGGGGTTCCCATCTACCATGATATGGGATCATTGTGGGATACAACAATACACCATGTTGGTTCTTGTTGATTATATGGGACATGATCCATTATGGTAGGGGTAAATAAGGATAAGGTCAACAACATCAAAATTTTATTTTTTTAAATTTAAATACAACATTGTTTTCATATAGTTTTTACTGTTTTTCCTTTTCTATTAGGAGTACAACTACAAGATTCTGTGAAGTCCCATAATTGAGCATAATAGTAAAGAAGGAAAAGGGAAGGAAAGTTGACATTGATTATGGAATTGGGCGTCGAATACATGGAATGCGATAAATAGTTGAAAAAGCAACAAGATATATACCTAGAATATATATGTATTGGTCTCTATTACGTTTATGTTTTTTTTAACATTCAATTTACTAAAGGGGTGAGGAAGGGAAGAGAACAGTGAAAATAACATGGAAATCAAAAAATGGCTAGGAAATGCCTTGGAAACATCTCACAAAAATTTCCATTTTTATGAAACGCATAGAGAGGTATCCCATGAGTGTATATAAACATTTAAAACACCAATACATTTCCAAAGTGTTTCCATGTGGAAATAGCCGCTAGGGGGGTCATTCAGGTAACATATCTAGAAGCTTAAACATTGTCATTTTGGATGCACTATATTAAATCAGTATCAATTTTTACATAAATAGCTTCTTCATTCAAAATTTATACATAAGCTATGGTTTCAAGCAGGATAATGAGAAGTGATAAAACCCCATAACAAGACGCTACTAGAAACTAGAGAAACATGTCTCATTTATTTGTTAAGAAGTAAACATGTTAAACTAGCTATACAGATGTTAGCCACACAATCTATTTTTTTTAAGGAATGATTTAGATACTCTCAAGTTGGAACAAAAATGAGCTAGAATCTGTCAGTTGTAGCCAAAATCAAGCCAAAAGGGAAAGCCCATCAATAATAGCTACTAGATCTTCCAAGCTTTTCCTAAGATGGAATAAACAATTCGTCATCTCCGATGATGATTAACCGATGCTCACTAGAGTGGGGACAACAGATTTCAAAATCCAAAGGGTTTCAAAAGGCGATTTTAGAGGGAATCTACCAGTTGTAGCCAAAATGAAAGAAAAAGGCAAAGTCCATCAACTATAGGCATTGAATCTACTAAGCTTTGGGTGAGTTGGAATAAATAATTCATCAGTTCTGATGATGACCAAGTAATGCTCACTAACCTTGGGCACAACAAATTTCCAAAATTCAAAGGGTTTCAAAATTTAAAAGGTGATTTTAGAGGCATTCATATGAGATCCTATTTAGAAAGGATCTTTGCGATAAAAAATAAGCTCTTCAACCCGATACACTCATATAAAAATTATTATCAGAATTTGTATGCTAGAATTTAGATTCATAAGCATATTTTCTAATTGTTAAAATTTCCACAAATGCCAATCTAATCTTTACAGTATCCATATCAGTTCCAAAATACTTGCCAAACACAATTTACAATTCTGGTTTGATTACACTTTTGATGTTTGAAAATAACTCTGAGTAAAGTATGTCCTTTTCTTTTAATAAGTATATAATGGAACAAAACCTTCCATATTGGTTACATGTATCATTTTGTCCCATTATATTTTTCCATTTTCATCTTCACTGAAACAAGTAGGTATAAATTCAGGACTATAGTCATATAATAAATTTTTACTTGTGAAGTTGAATACTAAGTCATTTAGCCTCATTGTTTTGTTGGTTTTCGGTAACTCTTGAAGCTTGATTCCTCCAATATTTTGCAAATGCCACTCCTGAATTCTCTTTAGTTTTAATGGTGTCCTTTCATTGTGAGCACTATTTCTTTCTTCGATAGGCCATGACATATCTATTTGATCAAAATTATCCTTCCTATGGTTCAACACACACATCATGTTTGTGAACAAATATGACATCCTCTTCCAAATAAAAGAGCTACACAAATCTGCCACACAATTCCCAAACCATAAAGATAACATGATAAAATAATAACTGTTGAGTGATGTTTGATCCTAAGATCTGACCTGCTTAATATTCAGAAATAATATTACATATTACATAAAGAATTACCAATTCCATGGACATCAATACAATATGAGTCATTGCGCTTACTTTAAGTTTGTCAGCTTTTGACACAACAATAGAGTCCAAGATATCCAATTTACTTGATTTCAAACTTCTAGAACTAACTTCAAGGTGCTAAAAGGTTAGCCATATGTGCATGTTGGATGACAAAATATGTAGTGAAGGTTGAATCTGAACAATTAGAGTCTCCCAGATGGATTGATATTCATCAATGACTATATTCAATTGTAGGAAATTATGGAGACTCGCAAGAAACACATTTTTCCCACAAATTTTCTAGTCGAAGGAAGTAATGTTGGCCACTCCAATATGCTACTTTAAAACCTTCAAAAATATTTGTAGGTAGTAATGATAATCTACAAACTTGTTGATTCTCTCAAGCATAATTGTATAGTGCATTAGAAACATGTGTTTGTTCCATTGATTCAAGTACTTTCAACATGTCATCAATGTTCAAGGTTGTTGAAGAAAGTGGCTTATTTACATTATAGTTAGCAAGGCTCTTTCACACAACTTGTTTTAAGTTGGATTCAACCCAAGAAGCAATGCAATTTGTCAAATTGAGATAAATATTTTTTTTCTTGGTTTGGATTTAATAACATCCAAGATATGTAAATATTCAACCATGTAAACTTCTCAGTGGAAATTCTTGTTCAATATTGCTAGAGACACCAGGAATGTGAAAATACTGGAACTGCTACTTAATATTTTGTTTGATGTAAAAAACGCATTGCCAAAGACACCAGGAATGTGAAAAGACTGGAAGTGCTACTTAATATTTTGTTTGATGTAACAAACGTATACTTGAGAAATAAATTGAATATGACTTGGGCAAAAAACTAAAAGGAAAAATTAACAACTTGAATCTAGTTGTTTCAATTTGTGTCCAATGTCCTTCTTCGGACCAATTGGATGGTCCAAATTTGCGTTTTCATCTAGTGATACAAATATATTTGACACCACCGGTTCTTCAATATTTCTATCTTCTAAATTGTATATGTCCTTAGGTATGAATGTAATTGGTAGAATTTGTCTCTCATTCAACACATAATCTTTCAAAAGACTTTCATTCTCAGAATATTTTAACTGCAATTGCATAACTTGTTTGCTTTCGTTGGAAAATTGGGACCAAAATTTCCATGCAGAGAACTCCAATAAGCATCCAAAATCAACCATTGGAATATAAACCACAAAGAGTCAGTTGAAAATATATGTAATAAGATGTTAATAATATGGCTTGCAATGCAGTAAAGTTCCCAACGAAACTCCTCAAAAGCCAAAATCTGGAGAACCTGCCGATTCAGAAATGGCAAGTTGTCATGTTCACTTTCTTTTGCTGCCTATACAATCCCCTAGTAGCCCATTTTTAATGGGAATATGTAGAGAACAAATGTAATTATTTATGTTTAAAGTTGATATAAGTGTTCTAATATATTGGGAGTTCTGATTTTTCTTCTTCAACTAGGATGCATCAGATTTTGAGATAGATGACTCTTAGAAGAGCAACACTTCCTAAAAAACAATACAATTGTAAGAAATTGGCAAAAATCATTCTTAAGCTCCTATTTCCAATGAACTAAGTAAATCAATTTTTCCTACTTTGCATTAAATTTTAACCCCTGGCTCTATTAAGTCTTCTAGGTGTCGACTCTTATATTACCTTTGTAATGCATATTTTTCTCTTAATAGGCACATTGAAACTATTTCTCATTAAGTAGTCATTTATCAATATATGTTTGATGTAGATGTGGTGAAAGAGTGTTCTAAAAAGGAGACCAATCTGGTTAAAGAACTGATTTTTGATGACTCTTCACCCCCCTTGAGTGTAAGGTTAAAATGGTTACAGAGTTCTTTTATAGATATGGTTACCCCACATAATTCAAATGTAGAAAGATATCTTCCAACAAATTTTACCCCCCGTGGCAATTGTTCGAGCATAGCACCATACTAGATAAAGAAAATCCTTCCAATGAGTGCTTAACCTTTTTCAATACCTTGTGGAATACACTTAGATCCAAACACACCAAGTACTTCCCAAGTGGTACATAGGGAGGTAAAATAACAAACTCCCCAAGTGGAACATAAGGAGGTAAAAGCAGAAACTCCCCAAATTGAACATAGGGAGGTAAAAGAAGAAACTAGGGTTCACCTCTTATCCTGAATTTCAACTTCATTATTTGTACCTCTCCCCAATCCACATTCAAATCTAAGGCTACAATAGATCCCTGGCCCCACAAATTCCATGATTTCCTTCTAACATCACTGAAAAAGCCAAAAGTTCTTCTTTTGTCAATCTTAATGTCTTGAACCTGACTCTGCCTCTTCTTCTCTTTCAATCTATCCATAGGATTTATATGCCCCTTGAAATTGATTTTTGTTGTGATTTTACTTGAATTTTTTTGTGATATTCTATAGATACTCCCTCGAGAGTTGTACTTGTTGATTTGTCTAGCACTATTGCATAATTTTTGGT
The DNA here is from genome assembly GCA_001517045.1 of Pseudotsuga menziesii. Classification (NCBI taxonomy): domain Eukaryota; kingdom Viridiplantae; phylum Streptophyta; class Pinopsida; order Pinales; family Pinaceae; genus Pseudotsuga; species Pseudotsuga menziesii. Next base: position 65,698 of record LPNX010566422.1, on the reverse strand, counting down.
CAGATGACACAATATAATTTTAATTTTAAATTATTTATTAGGATATTTATTAAACAAAATTGGATAAAGTTCTAATGGGTTTGACATAATCTAAATGTGTCACGAGTATGATGAGATATGTTAGAATGTTGTTTGTTAAAATGGAATGTATGCAAGTAGTGTCTAAACCCCTTGCCGATGATGGAAAATAGTTGTTAATGTTGTGAAAAGGGTACAAGCAAGTATCTCAATGCATCCATGAAAAATACATTGTTTACTAGGTGGAAATATTCATGGTACTTCTACCATACACATTTTAATATTGAATTAGCATTGGCATATCTAATTTTTTCTATATGAGGAGAAAAAACCCAAAATTTTATTTAAAGAAGAGAAATGTTAATACATGAAAATATTACTCAGAAACTAGATTAGGAAGATAAATGGAATCCAACATAAAGATGTTGAGATTTCTCTTTTCCATATTCTGTTATATCCATCTAAAATAGAGTGAAGAATATGTAACTTTTGGTGTAATGGAGTGGTGTGTGCTTTTGGTTTAGGCTTGCCTTGTACATTTGCTGAAAGAATATAGTTGTCTAATCTTTAGTTGATATTAAAAACTTCATTAACATTTCTCTAGACGACCTAAATAAAATAGACAATTGTCTTTATGCCAACGATGAGAGAGTTGCTGATAAAACTACAAGACAATATGCTATAAAAAATCATTATTGGACTCTTGCATATTCAAATTCATTCAACACAACCTATTATACTCATTCCAAATAAACTAGCTCTTATCTTCTCATTAAAATGGACAAAAAATTTAGGTGAAACTTACAATAACTCTGAGATCTCTCAATCCAAACCATCTATTCGACTTGTAGGCCCTATATAATTATTGGATGCCGGTGGTAGTATATGGACAAAAAATTGGGCTCATGGTCTTACTACAACGTGCAATCCAACTTCCAAGTCATTGCAAGCCCTGATTCCATGAATATATATTAGTACGAGGTCCATCGACATTTCCCTATATTAGGCACAAAAGACATGCCTTCAAATTTCTCCAAGGCATCTTATTGAGTGTCATCACCTATCATGCTAACCAAAATTTAAAAGGAGTGGGGGCAGGGGTGGAGGGATGGATGTCTAGAGGTAGCAACTAGTCAAGATTTAAACATTTTTTAACTCTGAAGGAAACTAAAGAAATTGTGAGAAAACCCATCAAAGGGTTGGTATGATTCTATATGATACCAAAGAAATTTGGATTTCAATACATGAAAAAGTTAACCATACACAATATTGTATGTCTTTACAATATTCCTAGTTAGGTAAGTCCTTTTTGATAGCACTACAATTGTTTTTAATTTTAGAGAGTTCTATTTGGTTCATTTTTATGTATAGACATCATGGTTTTTGAAGTTTACGTTTTAACAACTTTCTAGATATATTTAGGCATAATAAATGTTCTTTGATGTGCAATTGGTATTATTTTTTAACACTATCAAGAGGATCCTTGATGTATTGCACCCTAAAGTTGAGACACAACTCAGGTCCTGGGTGTCTTACTTGCTTATACCTACAACTGGAGATAGAAAGATGGTGTTTGGAGAGCGAATGAATGGGGATTAGACATCAAATGGAAGGCAAGGCTAGATATATGAAGAAGGAAGATACTATAATATTTTCAAGACAAAATAGAAAGCATCTATGTCCACTTAGTTCTGAGGTATACTTACAACAAATTGCTCTTCAAAAAGTAATGGGTTTTTATATTAGAGAGAAAGGATTTATGATGGGGAAAGAAAGAGAATATACAAAAGGGGTTGCAGTAGGTGGAGGACAAGAAGATTTAACAATTAACATAGTAAATATATTCAAGAATTTCAATTTGAATTTGATATAGAAAATGTTTTCCTACAAAGTTATAGATGAGCTAGAAAACATGGTATGTTTAGTTCCTTTACCCTATTTGTATTTGGTTAATGAACTAGATTTTCACAATTAAGAAATTATTCAGTCCTTTCCTACAAACAATTGGATTTTATATATAATTAATTCAAAAGATCACATATTTTTCTACATTACATAGGCACATGATTATTTGTTCTTGCATGTGCAGCTTCATTTCTAGTACCTTTTCCTAGTTTCCCATATTAAGTGGGCTCCCTATACATTTGATTGGTTTCTTTATCTTGATAACCTTGGAATAGTGATATGTAGGGTGAAAAGTAAAGTTTTATAATGAAATGGAGCATAAAAGAACATAAGATCAAGATACTATTGTAAGATAGTAGTGCATGAGGATTCCTTTACAGTTGAAGGCGAACCAATACCATGTGTTGGTGGTATTTCCTTGAGCACACCAACTTAAGTGCACTCGATAAGTGAATACAAATGCGGATTCACTAATCTTACGTTATTTTTGTTGCATCAAGTATGCTTCTGTATCACTTTTATGAAACTTAAATAGTTAAGATATTTTTGAGATCATCTAAGTTTTCCATGATATTGTACAATTTTAAATTCAATTTATTGAATGATGTTACTTGTAAATTCCAGTATTGAATAATGTAAGCTTTGTAAATAAGGGTCTCTTCTATAAAGCAGTTCCTCGACCCAAAATCCAACATTTAAAAGTCATTTCATGGAGTTTTTGTGCTAAGGATTAGTTACCCTTTAGAACTGGTCTTGTGTTTTTAGTATCAAATAGCTCTATTGTTCATATCTAAGTATGGTCTTGATTCCCAAATTGCTGGTACATGTGTTTCAAAACATATGTTATGCATTCCATCCCATCGAGGCTAGAGAACCATTTGTCTGGGTACTAACCTCAAAGCATTAGGATATTGGATACAAAAGAGCACTTCCAAATTCATATTTAACATCAAAATCAGAGGTATAAATGAAAAAATATAATTTCAAATTCATTAACCTCTTACAAAACCCAATTTCATCAAACAACATTAAAAACAAGGAGTCAGATTGACTTCTAACTTCTTTCCAATTGACAACTAGTAATTGATGTTGTGAAAGAAGCCTTCAATCCAAGGCTAAGTTGGGAATGGGCACTTATTAGAGAGTAGTGTGTTGTATTGTTCCTTGATGTTAATCTTGTTTGTTTCCTTGCTAGGATATTGTACTTAATATGTCCAAGTATTCCCCACACAAGAAAGGATTGATGGAAAGTGGTATGGTTAATCAATGATATCATAGGGCCACCTTGCCTCTAAAACTTACTGATATGCCACCAAAGGAAGGTATCTCATCCAGTCAAACCACTCCACATTTCTCTCCTCTAAAGCTCATTGGCATCTATACGTCTTATAGCAAATTTTTGCAAGGTTGAGTTACCATTTGATATGACATATAGTATTTCAAGGTTGTTTTAGTAGACTTTTGGTGCATGTTTTGAATTAACCAGAAAAAATGTAACTTTTGTTACTTAGGACACAGTTAAGGAGATATCATTGCCAATTGTATTATCATTGGAAAATTCTTTACAAGGTTCCATAAAACATTCAAGTGCCATGAAGCTCCCAATGCTAACAAAATGATTTAATACTATATTGGAGGTGAGTTGGAATTGATTTCCAAGGCACAATGAGAATATTGATTCCTAACAACCAAGGGGTTATGTTTGAGTCTTGAGCTTCCCCAAATCAAACATAAAAAATTGTATAATTTTATTAACACCTTTGAACAATGACCCTAAAATTGTTTCTAAAATTTGCATATAAATGCCAATTTACTAATGTGATTTATATATTTAACTAAACTTATTTTTTTTAGTTTGAATTTTGATTAAGTGTGACCTTTGATTCTATTTAAAGGTTCTAGCTCAATGGAAGAGAACCTACCTTACATGTAGGAGGTTGGTGGTTTGATTCCTCCATGCCCTATCTATGAAAACCAATGACTAATTAAATGACCAGTTAATAACGATCAATGACTAAATAAATGACTAGTTAACGACAATCAATGAATAAATAAATGACTAGTTAAATACAATAAATGACTAATTAAATGACCAATTAACAATGACTAAATAAATGACCAGTTCACAACAATAAATGACTAAATACATGACCAATTAACAACCATCGATGCCTAAATAAATGACTAGTTAACAACAATCAATGAATAAAACAATGACAAAATATATGACCAGATTAATCAATCGGAACAACCAATAAATGACTAAAAAAATTTAGTCACATATTTAGTTGCATTATAATTGACTGTAAATAAATGACTATTAGTCACGTGACTAAATTTGGTCATTTATATGTAACTTTTAGTAGTTTTTTCAGTCATTTATCTCACTTTTTCTAATAGTTTTTGTTTTAGTTGTTATGCACTATATTTTTATTTTTATTTTCGTTAAATCTCGTGATTTGCTTACATCACTTGTAGGGTTGTAAAGTATTGGAGGAGAGAAATTCCTCGTCTAATGTGTGAAATGCAAAAGTATCTACCTTCGACATTTTTCAATCCACAAGAACACTACCTCATACACCAAGTTGAGAAGATTGAATTGTGTGGACCTATACACACAAGGTCAATGTGGATGGTTGAGAGGAACTGGAAATTTTTGAAGGGTTTGGTTAGACAAAGAGCTTGTCCCGAGGGTTCTATGGTGGAGGGATATATGGTATACTAGACCATGGTGTATATTAGTGAATATCTTCCTAAATTAGCGTCAACGATCGATTTAGATTGCATTTGGGATCCCAACTCCATTAAAAAATTCAAAGGGGAGTACCTGATGGGGAAAGGTAGATCGAGGAAAGTGGAAGGTAATTATTAGATGGTGGATATTAATTATAATACATTTGAGTTTTGGTTTTTATGTATATATAATACTTATTTAATTTTTATTCTTCAATATGCATCAATTATAAATTAATGTATACTGTGTTAAATAATTATGCATTTGTGAATTATAATTTTATCGTCATACAACTGGTCAATAGTGGGATGCACTACTTTTATATGTCACAAAGAATCTTGATTGGATGAAGGTATGGATTGAATGATGTATACAATCTGTTCACACATTATCACATGAAGGTGTGGCTTCATTGGTTATAGTAGCTCATCACAATGGAGATACCAAAATTACACAAAGGGAAATTGATTTGGCATATGGTTTAAAAGATAAACATGCAAGCATATTAATCACCCATACTATTTATTTAATTATTTTCAATTATATTGATGTACAAGTTGAATTTTTTTTCTTTGCATACTTTCCAAGAATAAATATGTTATTATCAATTGATGATGCAATTTTTACATGTTTGGCATATTCTAGATGAAACACCATAAGGATATGTGGTGCAACGGTCATAAATTTTGCATCAAAAAGTTGGATGAAATGAATAAAATAACTGATTGTGAGATAAATTCAATCTTTGAGGTGACTAATTTTTCCTCTAGAAGTGACAAACATCCAAAAGTCTCAAAAAATCGTTACTATGGGTATTTGGATGATATTATTGTGTGTGACTTTAAATCCTTCAAATTAGTTATGTTCCTTGTCAAATGATACAATCTACGATTGAATCAATGTGATCCCGGTAGAATTGTTATTGAACTTGCTAATGGATTTACCATGGTTAATACAAGGTCGCTTGAGCAAGGAACATAGCCCTATGTTCTTCCAAGACAATGTGAACAAGTATTTTACTCAGAGGTTCCAAGTAGAGGGTGTTGGTCATTTGTTGTTAGACATGATCTAAGAGGAAGGTCAGTAAAGTATAATATTGTAAAGAAATAAGAGGGTATTGAAGAATAATATGGAGAAGAGGATCAACAGTTAGATGATCATATGCCAAAGGAAGATGTCAAAGAAGTTGAACTAGATGATGTAGGAGACAATGTTCATGAATATGATATTGACGATGACATTATCAAAACTGACATTGATGACGATGATGACATGGAAAATCCTTACAATCTTGAATCTAGATCAGATGATACAAATGTGGACTTGGATGAAGAAGATGATCAATGACATTGAAGTGTAAGAGGTATACATTTATATATATTCTATATATTGATTTATTGATAGAATTATTGACTTGTATTGGTACATAATTAATGTTTTTTAGGTTTTATGCCATCTTTTATGTCGACATATGTTGTAGGAAACATTGTTTATTAATTTGTTTAACATAAACTAAGAAAGAAATATATTAAAGGGGTTGTGCTCAACCATTCAGAATAAAATTACAGTAGTAGTAAGATTCTAGCAGTAAAGAAGAAATTGAAACAAAATATGGCCAAAGAGAAGGCCTTCTAGAACTGTTGTAGTAGTTCCTATTCTGAATAATCACAGTTATAGTATATATTCAAATAAACTGCTGGTTTAAGACTATACAAAAAAACATGGACTATCCAGGAATCATTTAATTTTTCCTAGAAACCCCACAGGTTGGGTGACTGAATATTCTTCCATTATCTGAGTGTCTGGTACTGGGTTGTCCTAGATGTGGCTTCCCTGGTTCAACTGCACTAAATTTTGAATATCTTCATGCATACGATCAATCTTTCCCATCATCTCTTTCATGTCCATATCGTGGTCATCAATCCTTGAGTCATGGCATCTTGTCTAGTAGGAGATATATTGCACATCATCCACAAACTGCTTAACCTCCTTTGTAGTCTCCATGTTGTCTATTATTCCAATGATAACAAAATATGCCAAGCGCTGAATGTTGACCTTTAAATCATTGAAGCCTTCTTTGAAAGTCCTCTGAACTGGGTCCACACCTCTACGCTCCATATCTGTCACAAGAGGGTTTAACTTCCTTCGAAAATTTTGGCTAGCTTTGTACTGTGCATTATGGTTCCCTAACTTCCTAGTACACCATATATACTGCTATGAATAGAATACCAGGATCTGAATGGGGTCGATAGACCAGATAAGAGGCTTACTGTCCAAGTCTCCCAAACACAGAGAGGAGAACAAATGCCTGAGCTTGTCACAGTCCGAATCAAAAGATGCAGGTTCTTTACACTCAGACGATACACGATACATAGGTAGGTATGCACTAGCAAATATTAAAGATGGTTCTCTTACCACATTAACCGGCCGGGAGAGAAGCATAGAGCTTGAGATATCTGTGAGTAGCAGCAACCCAACTGTGGGCTCAAAGTTCTGTAGTGGGAGCTGCTCTTCCTTGCCAGGAGAGCTCTCAAATTCCTGAAATGACAATGAAAAATGATTGGGGTGAAGATGAAGCATAATATCCCTTTGAAGAGCCATTACGTGTGCAGAGAAAGGTCCTGTAGTGTGAGGTCTATGTATTGAGCTGGGAGTGAAGAGACACGCCTTAAGTTCAGAAGACAGACAATTAAGAACGGTGGATGAAGAAATCAACGCATCCCACCATAATCTGCATGGGCTTCCAAGAGGCAATGAAACCTCAAATTAAATGTGCCAATAGTTCAAAAAATACCCCATGGCATAGCCTAACGGGTTGGGGGATGGCCATTTTTTATACTTAGGGGATGAGTTTGACACTAGCCTCTTCATCATTTAGAAAAATGGGGCCTTTTGGAAGAGAACCCCCCCTATTTTCCAATGAGTTTTCCTTAGCACTGTTCGCTCTTAGGATATGGTAGTAGGCTATGTTAGCAGGAAGATGAATATGAGAGATCATGTTGTGTAGCCTTCTGCATTTGATGGATCTCGATGGGTAACCTGTTTTCATTTTGAGAATTACATGATGAGAGTCCCCAAAGACTAGCATACTTGAGATGGTTCTTGTGTGAAATTTGACATGGTTAGACTAGACACATGCGTTGAAGATATGGGTGGGTTTCGAGACTCAAACATGAATCACACAAACAATTCGACAATAAAACAACAAACTTATAGAATAAATGTGAAGGAGATGAAATACATAAATCTCACAACAAATTTCCATATGAATATTGATTCCTCTACAAATATATATGATCAAATATTTGGTTATTCAATAACCCGAAAATAAGGCACGCTAGCTCATGTACTTGACCCCGCATATAAGTGACATGTGAATGGGGCCAATATTGAAAGTTTTTCAATTTGTGCTTGTATGGACTGAAATTTGCCAATGTTTATACTAGACACATGTGTTAATGGTTTGGGAGGGTTTCTCTTATCATTCCCGCTTGAATATATCGGTTTCTCAATTGTTTTCCAAAATTGAGTGGTAAATCCATTCCATTCTTTCTCCGTGTGGTACTATGGTGCCTCTTTTTGACCATCATGCTACAAAAGGATCATGGGATAGTTTTAGAACCCATTCATGGTCCATGATCCCTACACACATATTTTAGGCTGTAATATGCTACTTTATATATTTAAACCATGTGTAAGTCCCCCATAATAATACTTAGTGTGTAAATCCTCGTAATGGTAGAAATAATGCACCTTTAATCCAAAGATTCCTTTTGTTGAGCTTGGGCGGTGATTCTATATTGTCTGTGAGCCCTTAAAACATATTTTATACCTCAAGAAAATAATGTTCCTCCTCAAATCATGTCCACGAACCTAAGAACCATATCTAGCAATACAAAACCCAACAATGGATTCCACATAACACCTAAATATTGAATATTCCCTTTACAGGGACTCACTGGTGATTTTGGATCCTATGTATGGTCCATGATTCTAAAGAACATTTTAGTTCCTAACATACTAGCTTTTTCCTTCAAACACATTTCGGGCCCCAAGAATCATATATAGTTGAATCTGGATCAAATGATTCAAATGTGGACTTGTATGAAGAAGATGATTAATGACATCGAAGTGTAAGAGATATGTGGTTATATATATTCTATATTGATTTATTGATATAATTATTGACTTGTATTGGTACGTAATTAATTGTTTTAAAGTTTTATGTCATTTTATATGTTGACATATGTTGTAGGAGACATTGTTTATTAATTACGATAACAAATACATCCATTTATTTTCTAGTACATAGATTTTGCCAGGTTATGGGGAATTGAGATTGACATGAGGGGTGGGGGACATATGAGCTTCCACCTTCACATGGTTGGCCCTGTTTAGTAGAGAATATTAAAATTTTCTCAAAAAAAATGAATATTGGTAAGGTAATGCACAATATTCTTATTTCACCTTCATTATTATATGATATTTATTAACCCAAAAATAAGCACCAACTAATCATGTACTTGACCCTGAATATTAGTGACATGTGAATGAGGTCAATATTGATTTTTTTTCAATTTGTGCTTTTATGGAATGAAATTTGACATGGTTATACTAGACACATGCATTGAAGGTATGTGAGGGTTTCAATACAGAAACATGACTCACACAAATAATTAGACAATCAAACAACAAACTTAGAGAATAAATGTGAAGGAGATGAAATACATAAATTTGACAACAAATTTCCATATGAATCTTGATTCCTCTATGAATATATATGATCAAATATTATTTGATAATTTTTTTGGTTATTTCATAGCCCAAAAATAAGGCACGCCATCTCATGTACTTGACCCTCAATATAAGTGACATGTGAATGGGGCCAACATTGAAATTTTTTCAATTTGTGCTTGTATGGATTGAAATTTGACATGGTTAGATTAGACGTATGTGTTGAAAATATGGGAGGGTTTATCTTATAACCCACCATGGATCTATGGGTTTCTCAAAATTTTCACCAAAAATGAGTGGTAAATCCACTCCATTCTTTCTCCTTATGGTAGCATGATGCCTCTTTGTGACCATCATGCTGCACAAGGATCAAGAAATAGTTTTAGAACCTATGCACGGTCCATGAGACCTACACACATATTTAGGTCACAATACACTACTTTATATATTTAAATCACATGTAAGTCCCCCATAATAACATTTAGTAGGAAAATCCTTGTAATGGTAGACATAATGCACCTTTAATCCAAAGATTCCTTTTGTCAGGCATGGGCAGTGATTCTATATTGTTTGTGAGCCCTTAAAACATATTTTATACCTCAAGAAACTAGTGTTCCTCCTCAAATAATGTCCACGACCTTAAGAACAATATATAGTGATACAAAACCAAACATTGGATTCCATATACTGCTTAAAGACCAAATATTCCCTTTACAAGGACTCGATGATGGCTTTGGAACCTATGCATGGTCCATGATCCTAAAAGCATATTTTAGGCCCTAATGTACTAGTTTTTACTTCACCCACATTTAAGGGCATGAGAATCATATATAGTTGAATCTAGATAGTATGATACAGATGTGGAATTGGATGAAGAAGATGATCAATTACATTGAAGTGTAAGAGGTATACAGTTATATCTATTCTATATTGATTTATTGATATAATTATTGACTTGTATTGGTACATAATTAATTATTTTAAAGTTTTATGCCATTTTATATGTCGACATAT
>LPNX010566422.1:38180-55247 GCA_001517045.1 Pseudotsuga menziesii | reverse complement strand
GGGGGGGGGGGGGGGGGGGGGGGGGCAGATGATCTTCTACCTTCATGTGGTTGGCCCTGTTCAGAAGAGAATATTAAAAAATGCTCAAAACAGAGAGAATATCGGTGAATTAATGCATAATATGCTTATTTAACCTTCATTATTATATGATATTTCATAACCCCAAAATAAGCGCTAGCTGATCATGTACTTGACCCCGCATATTAGTGACATGTGAAAGGGGCCAACGCTGAAATTATTTTCAATTTATGCTTATGTGGACTGAAAGTTGAAATGATTAGACTAGATACACACGTTGATGGTATGGGAGGCTTTTGAGACTCAAACATGCTTAGACTTTCACAAACAATTCAACAATCAAACAACAAACTTATAGAATAAATGTGAAGGGGATGAAATACATCAATTTGACAACAAATTTCCACATGAATCTTGATTTCTCTATGAATATATATGATGAAATCTTTGATTATTTCCTAACCCAAAAATAAGGTGTGCCATCTCATGTACTTGACCTAGCATATAAGTGACATGTGAATGGGGCAAACATTGATTTTTTTTCAATTTGTGCTTGCATGGACTAGAATTTAACATGATAGACTAGACACGTGTGTTGATAGTATGGAAGGGTTTCTCTTATAATTCCCCCTTCAATATATGGTTTTCTCAAAATTTCTCCAAAATAGAGGGGTAAATCCACTCCGTTCTTTCTCCTTGTGGGGTTCCTTAGGGACCGATTCACTTCGCGTAGATTGATTGAACGCCCCACTACTGACACTTGGTTGACAATTTATTTCTCATCCCAATTACTTCTTTATAGAAGGTGGTCTTTATAACCCGCTTAATGTTTCCAAGGTCTCATTGCATGGTGCCTCTTTTTTACCATCATGCCACACAAGGATCATAAGGTAGTTTTAGAATCCATGCATAGTCCATGATATCTACACACATATTTTAGGAAAAAATATGCTACTTTATATATTTAAACCATATTTAAGATCCCCATAATAATATTTAGTATGCAAATCCTTGTAATGGTAGACCTAATGCACCTTTAATCCAAAGACTCATTTTGTTGAGCATGGGCGATGATTCTACATTTTTCGTGAGCCGTCAAAACATAATTTATACCTCAAGGAGCTAGTGTTCTTCCTCAATTCATGTCCATGAACCTAAGAATCGTATCTAGCGATATGAAACCCAATAATGGTTTCCATATAACACTTAAAGACTAAATATTCCCTTTACAGGGACTTAGTGGTGGTTTTGGACCATATGCATTGTCGATGATCCTAAAAGCACATTTAGGCCCTAAGATACTAGTTTTTCTCTTTAACCACATTTAGGGCCCTAATAATCATATATATTGTGAGAAAACTTGTTATGATGCATATAAGCCAAAGATTCCTTTTAGAATTCATGCATGGTGGCTTAAGACCAAGTGCATGGTCCATTAGCCTTAAAAGCTTCTTTTAGGCCCTAAGATGCTAGGTTTTATCCTTAAATCATGCTTAATGATATGAGAACTATATATAGTGTCAAGAAATTTATAATGACATCCATGTGTAGAGAAGGTCCGTTGTCTTACAAGTGAATAAGTGGTGTAGATAAGGCCCCTTGTCTCACAAATGAATAAGTGTTTTTTTTGTACTTTTATTATTTTGAATTCAAACATTATGTCCTCTGAGAAAATATAGTAGGTGATTTTTTAATGGATATTTAATACATTGTTTTCTTTTACATGTAACATCCCTACTAACTTATGCTATATATATAATATATAATAAAAAACAAATAAAAAAACAAAAAAGAAAACAAAAACATATATAATAATAATAGTAGTAGTAGTAATAATAATAATCAGGCTTCATTGGTCTCCTGATGATGATCCCAGAGTAGGGATTGAAACGTCGAGAGTTTCAACTTTCCAACGTGGCTCCTTCTTACCTGCAATAATAATAATGATAATAATAATAATAATAATAAACACATTTGATCCAAAACCATATGTACCCTTTTGATCCACTGTGCCATTTGATCCAATACATCGACCACTGATCTCAAACTCACAGGTAGAGGAGACCACACCACAAAGTAGATATCGTCCTCGTGTACTAATCTCGACCCCACCAGCAGAGGGGATCATGACACAGTGTAGACATCGACCCCATGTACTAATCTTGACCTCACCAACAAAGGATAACACACAACATATTAGACATCGAATCAACATATTGATCTCGACCCCACTGATAGAGGAGACCGACGCCACAGAGCATATATAGACCCATCCACCAACATAGGAGACCGAAACCATATAGCATATATAGACCCATCCACCGACAGAGAAGACCCTAATAATATTTAGTATGTGGATTTTAAAACCATTTTTTATTTCCTTAAATTTCTTTAATTTTGTCCACAATTTATGGGTAAAAATCTTGCCTCTGCCTTTTGAATTGAGGAATGAAATATTGTTGGAATATAGAATGGAATAGAACCCATAAGTTTCAAAATCAATTAATGAATGCTTACATCGCAGGTAATTTATGCATTAGGATTCCTTTCCATTGAAACTTGGCTGTAAAAACTAGGGTTTGCGTTAGTGGGAGTTGAAAGGATTTGGTCAAATATAGAACCCCCAAGGAAAAATGTGTACAAGGAATTATATCCACTCCTTACTATGTCACTACTTCTAAAATCGAAAAGTTAGTTACCTAAACCCTCTCCAGTCCCCGCTTTAAGATGTTTTAATTCCTTCATTTATAGTTGAATCCATTTGTGGAAATTGAACCCAGTGATAGAACAATAACACTCACAACAATTATCAATTGTACATGAAAAATCACTCACAAAAGAGACTGAATATGGAGCTGAACACTAAACTGTATTAACTCAGTGTACAATACCCCGTAACATGATAGGTTGTTGCATTAAATAATTACATAAGGGATTCGAATGCATGAGGAGGCAATTTGAATCTAGTCAAAAGCAGGCTTACTAAAATTAAGCAATTCCCCCATAAGTGCATAAAGTAGTTTCCAAATCAGCTAAGGAGCTCACGAATTGGCAAAAGCACTTAGGAAAGATAAAAGGTGATGGAAGGACAACTCATACATGCTTTTCATAGGAGAAAAGAGTGGAGGATGTGGAGGAAAAAAAACTAGTTAACCTCACCTAGTCAAACTTTCCCAATTGCCTTAAAGCACTGAAAAAGCAGGCAATAAAGCAGAAAAAGCAGAAGGGCGCCTAGGAGGCCAGGAATAAAGCAGAATTGATTCCTTGAGGTTTCCCAAGCACTCCATGAGTCAAAATAGGCAAGTTTGACCACTATGGATAGGTAGATGACAACTTGCATAAGGTGGAATCATGAAACTAGGCAAATAAGACAAAAATGATTAATTTAATGTCTAAGGTAGCTAACTATGGGTTGATTATTCTAACACCCTCCCTTAAGCTTGAATTATGAGTAATATATTAGAAAATTATAGGGCCTAGCAATAAGGCTTAGTCACCCTTTACATACTGCATGTCCACTTAAACAAGGAAAGAGGCAAAAACCACATGGGAAAATCCTCCCTTAAACATGGACTGTAAAACAAAATTTGGAAATCTTGTCTTCACTCATGCTTCATAGCATGATCAGCAATCCCCAACAGTGATTTGAGATTGCTGAAGGTCTTCTCACAAAATGCTTTGGTGAAGACATCAGCTACTTTTTCTGAAGATGAACAAAAGAGTAGATGAATGGTGCCATCATGCACAAGCTCTCTGATGTAGTGCACATGGATCTCAATGTGTTTGGTTCTCTGCTTCTGAACTGGATCATTGCAGATTCAAATGGTACTTTGGTTATCATAGTAGATGGTATTTGAGTACTCTAATTCGAAGCCACACTCTCCAAGTAACCCTTGCAACCATAAACATTGAGTTGTTGCATTTACAACTCCTCTGTACTCTGTTTCTGTAGATGAGAGTGCAATGGCACTCTGTTTATTGCTTGACCAGCTGATTGGCCCTTCTACAAGCATGAACACATATCCCGATGTGGAATTTCTGTCTGTGCTATCACCTGCCCAATCACTGTCAGTAAACCCAATCAAATCAAGATCAGATTTTGCTTTATAGAAGATCCCATGTGTCCTTGTTCCTTGAACAAAGTTAAGGATCCTTTTGGATGCTTTCCAATGGATCTCATGAGGCTGATCCATGTATCTAGAAGCCACACTTACTGCATAAGAAATATCAGGTCTAGTATGTGTAAGATACAACAAACATCCAATCAATTTCCTATACAGTGTATTGTTTACCATAGGTGAAGAATCAACTTCTTCCAGCTTCACTCCTGAAAGGAAAGGAGTCTTGCTTGGCTTGCAATCCTTCATTTTGAATTTGTTCAGAAAATCCAAGGCATACTTGGACTGGTGCACCTTGATTCTAGCTTTGGTTTGAGCAATCTCAAGCCCCAAGAATTGGCTTAAGAACCCCAAATCTGTCATGGAGAAGGCTTGGTTCATTACACCCTTCAAGGAAGCAATCTCATCCTTTGAGCTTCTTGTAATGAGGAGGTCATCAACATATAACACAATGATAATTAATGAACCATTAATTAACCTCAAATAGACATTTGGATCTGATTTGCATCAAACAAAATTCAGTGATAGCAAGAAGCTATCAATCTTGGCATACCAAGCCCTGGGGGCTTGCTTTAGCCCATTCAATGACTTTCTCAACCTGCACACAAGAGATGGGTCAGTAGCAAATCCTTGATGCTGCTATATGTATATCTCTTCAGTGAGATATCCATTTAGGAAGGAACACTTTACATCCATGTGATGTACCTCCCATTGCTTTGAAGCTGCAATGGCTAAGGCTAGCCTGATGGAGTCCATCTTTGCCACTGGTGCAAAGGTCTCATTGTAATATATGCCATGAACCTGTGAGTAGACCTTGGCTACCAATCTGGCCTTTTACTTCAGAGGTGAACCATCAGCAGAAAATTTGGTCTTGTACACCCACTTACACTGAACTAGCTTCCTCCCTGTGGGAAGATCCACTAGCTCCCAAGTGTTGCTCTTCTGGAGTGAGCTGAACTCTTCCTTCATGGATGCTTGCCATATTGGATCTCCTGATGCATATTCATATGTCTGAGGATCTGATTCCACCATCAGATAGCATTTCTCAGCAAACATAGGATCCTTCATGCACAGAGCACTCTCAAATTGAGATCTAGTCCTCCTAGGGTCATTGGGATTCCCAGCTAGCTCTCCTGCTGCATGAATGGTCTTGGCTGCCCATTTTGGCCTTGTAGGGATGTTAGGGTCTGCAATAAACTCATCACTATCATAAATATCAGAATCAGCATGTTCAACAATCTCTTCACTTACTTTCAGAGGATCTGGTGGTGAAGAGGCTTCTCCAACTTCCACTACTGCTATGGGTTCTTCTTGAAACTGAACACACCTTTCGATGAAGGATTTTTTTGTGCTCAAATTTATCAGCTTGTACCCTCTTGAATCTTCAGAGTACCCAACAAATAGACACTCTTGGCTTTGGGGCTGCAAAGCCTTTCTCTTTTCTGTTGGAATTCTAGCCCAAGCCCTTGAGCCAAAAATCCTGAAATGGGTCACATCTGGCTTGTGCCCACTCCATGCTTTGAAAGGAGTCATACCATCAAGCTGTTTATGAGGCACCCTATTCTGGATATAGGCTGCACAGTTGATAGCTTCGGCCCAGTACTTTGGTGGCAAAGTTTTTACCTCCATCATGCATGTTGCCATCTCCTTCAGTGATTTGTTCTTCCTCTCAGCAACACCATTTTGTTGTGGTGTGTAAGGGATAGAATGTTGCATCTGAATACCTGCATCTGCACAATATTGAATAAACTTATACTTGACATACTCACCACCATTGTCAGATCTGAGGACCTTGAGTTTCCTCCCAGACTGGTTTTCAACCAAAGACTTAAAGACTTTGAAGAGGCCAAAAACTTCAGACTTGTGTTTCAAGAAGTAAACCCAACAATACCTGGAAAAGTCATCTATGAAAGCCAATTCATATTTGGCCTGACTCATGGACATATGAGGGAATGGGACAGCAACATCACTATGGATCAACTCGAGGGGTGCAAAGGTTCTCTCATGACTAGCTCTCTCAAATTTATGCTCTGGGTGTTTTCCTAGGATACAACCTTGGCAGATTCTTTTGGAAAATTTTATCTTTGGTAACCCAATGACCATCTCTTTTTCACTAGGATCAGAAAGATACTTGTAATTTAGGTGGCCAAATATTTCATGCCAAAGCTTGCTTGCCTCATTATCATGAATCAGAAGAGCAGAGGGGTTTGAGTAGGGTAGGAAGTGTGAGAACATGTATACCTTCGAAGTATGATTTGCAACTCCTTTTGCAATGAATTTACCACTTGAGATCTCTGTGATCTCAACTTCATCAGGGGAGAATATGACCTTCTTTGGAGACCCAGTGTGGGTCATCTGATACACTGATAAGAGGTTGGAGGCAAGACCAGGAACATACAACACATTGCTGAACTGACCATGATCAAGATCAATCCTCCCTTTGCCCAAACTTTTAGTGAGAGAGTCATCTCCCAGTACTATTGGTGGACCTTTCAACATGTCAAGTGAGGAGAATGCCTCCTTGGTTGAAACCATATGTCTTGAAGCTCCAGAATCAATGATGAAACTAGGTGAGCTTGATGTGTCAGCAAGCAATGCATGAACTCTCTCTCTGTCTTCTAAACTTGATCCTCCTTCTCTCTTCTTTGAGCTATCAGGAAGGGAGATGCCATTCTTCTCTAGGAGTTGGGTCAGCATGTCTATTTGCTTCTTCATGCAAGAGCTCTCAGTATGATTTCCCTCATTGCAGTTTGCGCACTTGCTCATTTCTCCTTTATTCTTCTTCTTCTGGTAGTTCTTCTTGGAACCTTGTGGCTCCTCCAGAGACTTGTTCTTGTCTCTCTTTTGCTCAGGTGGATTTTTAGCTTTATTTTTTCTTTTTGAATCCACCCTTGAATCTCCAGCAACTAGAGCTTGGTATTTGGATGGTTTGATGGTGCCCATCATCACCAGTTTGTCTTGTTCTTGTGTGAGAGATTCCATGAAATCTGCAAGGCTAGGCATCTTCCAGGTTCGAGTTGTCAACTTTGTGGCATAGAAGGTCGAAACAAACACTAAATAGTCAGGGCCAAGCTTCAAGAGTATGGCCAAGACCAGCTGATCATCCTTCTTTTCGATCCCACATTGTTTTAGCTGCAAAACAAGTGCTTTGAACTTGGAGAAATAGAGTTGCAGGGATTCAAAGCTATTTGGACTCAAGGAGATCAGTTCATTTTCGATTTAATGTCCCCTCATCTCATATGTATTTCCAAAAAGATCAACAAGCTTCTCCCATACTTCATTCAGTGATTTCAATCCATCAAGATGGAAAAGGAGGTCTCTGGAAATACTTAGACACAAGAGACCATAGGCCTCATCCCTCCTATTGTGCCATTTTATCTTCTCTACAGCTGCATTGGGCTCTACTTCTGTTACCATAGTTACCCTATAGAGGCCTTTCACTCTCAACAGTATCTCCATCTCTGCTTTCCATTCAAATAAATTGAAGGGAGTCAAGATGATCTTCTGAGATTGATCCATAGCTCAGAAATTGTCCCGACTGTCAATAGAAGGCTCCCAGTCACTGATGTCTAACTTGAAAAACAAATTTGAAGGAGAGAAATCGATCTATAATGGCTCTGATACCATGTGGAAATTGAACCCAGTGATAGAACAATAACACTCACAACAATGATCAATTGTACATGCAAAATCACTCACAAAAGAGACTGAATATGGAGCTGAACACTAAACGGTATTAACTCAGTGTACAATAGCCAACCCCGTAACATGATAGGTTGCTGCATTAAATAATTACATAAGGGATTCGAATGCATGAGGAGGCAATTTGAATCTAGTCAAAAGCAGGATTACTAAAATTAAGCAATTCCCCCATAGGTGCATAAAGTAGTTTCCAAATTAGCTAAGGAGCTCACGAATTGGCAAAAGCACTTAGGCAAGCTAAAAGGTGATGGAAGTACAACTCATACATTATTTTCATAGGAGAAAAGAGTGGAGGATGTGAAGGACAAAAAACTAGTTAACCTCACCTAGTCAAACTTTCCCAATTGCCTTAAAGCACTGAAAAAGCAGGCAATAAAGCAGAAAAAGTAGAAGGGCACCTAGGAGGCCAGGAATAAAGCAGAATTGATTCCTTGAGGTTTCCCAAGTGCTCCATGAGTCAAAATAGGCAAGTTTGACCACTATGGATAGGTAGATGACAACTTGCATAAGGTGGAATCATGAAACTAGAAAAATAAGACAAAAATGATTAATTTAATGTCTAAGGTAGCTAACTATGGGTTGATTATTCTAACACCATTTGTGTGTGTGGGATCCATCTAACCCCAAAGGAATTGTACCGCTTCCCTAAAAAACTAACCAACCCTTTAATTTGCAAATTGTGATAGGCTGTGACCTATGACCTAAATGCACTAATAGTGACAAAGATTTGGAGAAAATTAGCACAATAACAGTGACAACATAACAACATATATTTGGAGGAGGATATAGAAAATTCTCATTGCTTAGACTCTCCTCAAGAGATTAACTCTATGGGAATTGTGGTTACTAGAATTGATAAGAAATAACAAAAATATGACATCAATACAATGATCACAACCTTTCAAGTCAAGCATATTAAAGTTGTATCTATTTCCTACACTTCTATGGATCACAAATAGTTGTTTGAGCTTATATTATCAAGATGCAAGGCCCGGATAGTTACTTCATATCAGATCTCACAGAATTAGAGAAGAAGTCCTTGCAAGAATTCAAATTGAGGATTGAGCCTACCATTAAAACCAATGATTTCCTTTTCTTATGAGTTGTCTTGAATGGTAATCACAATGTTGACGTGGTAGCAACCAATGATGGGGTGAAACATGACAACCCCGCAAAGAGAAACCCTAGTCAAAATGGCAATGTGAACAAGAATTTATTATACTAGAATGATAGTGATATTGAAAACATGCTATAAAAGTTTTTCCAAAGTTGGCATGACAATCTTATTATGTGGGGAATTCAACTACTTCACGCAAAGAGTGACAAGAGGACTAATGTTATATTTTTTATTTTTCTTTGTGATAGAGACTTCAAGGTGAATTATGCATTCAATATGTTGCATTAATGTGGTATTAGGGAAATCATATGGACATTGGTTCAAGTCTCATGTTCTGGGATGCATGATGATGACATTGACAAATATGGTGCTTAATAGATGTACATGCTTTTGAACATTTGACCATTACTCGTATATTACATGTAGAGTTTGCTACACATGCATAAGTACTATTGTTTTTCTTTTCTCTTTTTGTCAAAATATTATTTAGGCATTTTGATTCCATTTCTATATTTTATTTATTTGGCCATCATGTACCGATGTTCATATAAATAATACATAACACACTTATTACTTTTCTACAACAACATAATAGTTCTATAATGTTTTTTTTCTTATTTTATATCTTTTTGTTAGTATAAACTTGTGTTTCCATTTAGTTTCTAGAGACATTGTCTTCATTTAGATCAATGTACAAAACATCTAGTCCCTCTATGAATATTGATCCATGTCTAGTTTTTGAATCTTCTTATTAGTTATGAACCTTCAGTTCTTTTTAACGATAGCTATATTCTTTTTAGTTTTTTAGTTTATTGAATTGCCCGTCACTCGGGGCCAGTAGCAACGAAGCATTGGTTAAGAACCGCAACTCAGGGACATCTAAGCTGTCAAATCCACCTAGGGATTGTACTCGGCCTAAGCCACACCGGCCCTTAACGTGGATATGCTTTTTGGTGTCTCCTCCCAACTATCTCACCCATAAGGGGAATTGAACCCGGGTCTTCCTAATGATGAGACCCACACCTGAACCAAATGAGATAGCAAGATTCGATAGCTATATTATTTTTAAACTAACATACATAAAGTATTTGTTTTGGTTGATGAATCCAAACCTATCATAGGGTTGTATCTTACCAATGCAAGTGAGTTGTTTCATAATTAAAATGATTTGATGTATTCTATAAGTGGGACAATCCAAATAAAATCTAGCTTAAAAGTACAAGGTGTAAAATAAAAAAAATTGAATGAGTTAGAAATGATCTTGGAATTTCCTTGAAAATTAGAAAAGAGAAATAATTTAAAACTTGATTTAAAATTAGAAATGCTTCTAAAGATCAAAATACCAGTGCTTTGTCTAATGGGATATGGAATCAACTCTCTTATCAAATGCATGAGATATGGAAGGATAGGTTTTTTAGTCTATATCCTCCATTTTGAATTTTAATCTTGATTTATATCCTCTTATACCACTTTTAAATGATATTGATTCTGCAAGACAAAATATAAACACAATGAACTTCATAGGTGAGGTAAAACCATTGAACAATGAGTCTTCTTAGGCTATCAATGTTTAATAGAAACTAACCAAGAGAAAAGAGATAAGAAACCATTTTAAATCATTAACATGTTACCTAAAAAAATGTGGCCAACTTCGATATCCATATCCAAGAACAAAATGGGATCAATAGATTTTTTTTATTAAATAAAAGATTAATGGTATAGATGAAGTGCAGTAAGAATGAAGTGAGAATAGTATAAAGTGGATTTATTTTAGGTGTAAATGAATGGACAATCCTATGGTTCAAATGGAAATGGACTTGAGAGCTATGGTGAGATTGTGGTGACTGACATTGGAGTGTGTATAAGTGCTTATAGAATAAAAATACTATATGTTTTTGAACCTTTTGAGATGACAGGATGATAATATTATCCATAGAATCCATTGTATATTTTAAAGAATTGATGTCTTATATTGTGGCCCATAACATGTGGTGAAGAGTGAGGATGTTCACAGCTATGTTACAGAGGATAAGTTATCCTACCCATGTCATCATAACAACAAATTGAAATGAAGCTACAATCATAACATAATTTAAGATAAAAGAGGGATAAATAGGAGTGACCCTTCAAGAAACCCTTCAAAATATGATCCACCAAGAATCTCCGCTTGCCTAGTATTAGGGTTCCAAGAGATCCACCAAATCATGCATGCTATGCTCAAAAAAGGGTGCACCATGCCTATCGCATGTGGGGATATATAGTAAAGGAAATCATGTCAACATACATTTAATTCCTTCATACACCTTTAGTCGGGTTTTCCTTTCCTAATCACCCTCTTCCTAAAAAAAACTACATGATGGATACCAAAGTCAATAAACACAAGACTTCCTTGGATGACATGAAGAAAACATATTAGGAGACAACATAATATGGAATACTTCTTAGCTTTATCAATGCCTTTGAAAATCAAATCAAATTCCATGAAAAATAACCCAAGATGAAGGGTGTGGAAAACCAAGTCCATATTCTAGAAACCTCCATTAATTCAACAAATAGATGACTATGAAAAAGGCCCCAAGGTAAAGGTGATTTTTGGGGGTAGATCATACAAGGTAAAAATGTTCTAGCGTCAAAGTCCTAGATTGCTATAGAACTTTTTTGAAATTTTGTGTAGACATAAAATAAAGGAGACAACATAAGATGACATGCGTCTTAGCTTTATGAATGCCTTTCAAAATCATGTTTCCCTATGTTGTAAACTTATACAAAATTTCACTAACTATTTCTCTCATTCGATAGAGTGTAGGTACAAGCAAACATGTATTTTTAATATTAGTCTTCTCTAGCAAGGGAAGTTCATGAAGACTAGAGGGAAGTGAGACATCCAGTAGGTCTAAAACTGGGAGATCAACTAGAGGTCAAAAATTCATAAGAAAATTCCATAAATGCATGGAATTTTTGCTCGCTAAAGGGGGGTCATGTTCTTATGATAACAAGACCATAGGCAATATTGTGGTGCCATTTAGGTACAAACATCTAGTGAACCAATGGGTACCCAAGGATCTTCCTGTACTAAACACATTTTTTCTTGTGAACGAGAGGATATATCAGGTAGTAGCATTGTCATTACATGGTTTGGGGTTATTTTTCATGGATGGCATAAAGGTTTGTTATGGAAGATGTACTGAAATTATGGAGTATGTTGTACCCTATTACAATTACAAATATTGGGTGTGGTTGGTCCAGTATACTCAAAGTATGCACAGAGACAGAGTGTTTGCAAATTATTTACATCTAAAAGATGAGGATAAAAATAAAGAAGCTGCTATGTACATTTATAAAAGGCCAAAAGAAACAGGGAATATTGCAGGGTTTATAAATAGTACATGACCCGGGCCGAAATATAAGCAACCCAATTGCATATTTGAGGGAAATGAAAGAAACCGCGTACTTGTATGTGCCATAAAATCAATAGCTATAGGGGAAGAGTTGCTAATCAATTAACATTTGAATCAAATAGATACAAATGTATCTATTTTAGCCAACCTCTAATTATTGACAATAATATATTATGTCTATAATTCATGGTAAAATATCATGCATTAAGTAAACAACAATGTAATTGCACATAAATATGATCAACAATATGTTTTAGTGATATGCTTGTTTAATTATTAAATACTTTGATATTTTATTTTTATTACTCATTGTAAAATCTCATTCATCTTGTACTTTAAGGAAACATTTTAAAAAGTTAATATGGTTCTTATATTAAGGTAGGGTGATTAAAGAAGGACACCACCCTGGACTGCGCTACAACAGATAAAACTCAATGTATTTGAACATAAATATGAGCAATACGTTTTACTATACATTTTATTATTATGTTTTTTTCTTGAGTCTATTGGTTTCATTTCAGTAATGTTTTCTATATTTTTGTCGCATGGTGATTGAGGGAAGTCTCTGAGAGTAGATCAAAGAAGGAGACCACCCTCAACTAAGACATGACAAGTAAAATCAATGTATTTGTACATGAATATGAGCAATATGTTTTACTATATGTTCTGTTATTATGTTTTTTTTCATGAGTTTATTGATTTTGTTTTGGTAATGTTTTCTATAAGTTTGTTGCGCGGTGACCAGGGGAAGTCTCCGCCTGTAGATAAAATAAGGAAACCACCCTCGACTACAACATGATATGTAAAAATGAATATATTTGTACACAAATATGAGCAATACATTTTACTGTATGTTTTATTATTATGCTTTTTTGTGTTAATTCTATTGGTTTCATTTTGGTAATGTTTTCTATATTTTTGTTGCAAGGTGATCGGGGGAGCTCTCTTGTAGTATATCACCAGTCTAGAGATTATGATGTGGATGGAACTTCTATGCAGTAGGTATACCTCATTGTAATTGTGCAAATTAAATATGAACAATATGTGTATTATTATGTTTTTTTGTGTGTCTATTGGTTTCATTTCGATAATGTTTTCTATATTTTTGTTGCGAAGGTTATGATTGTAGAGAAATCCATAGATCGTGATGTGGAAGAGATATTATGCAATGCATACATTACATCTTTTGAGTACCCCATGGATATGATAAGTACATCCTTGTATATGATAAATACGAGGCATAAATCCTCAGTTTTCTATTCATCCAACCACAAACACAGGAGATTAGAGAAAGGGTTTATTGTTTGATAAAGAGATTTAGGCCTTGATTGTAAGTTGCATGATCTTTAATCAAACAATAAATTCAATTAGGGTTTCATATTTTGTACTCATATATGTCATGAACTAAAATATGGTTTTTTTTACAGGACTTTTTGCATCCACATACTCATGATCAGGTCGGTGTTGAACTATCGATGCTCCTAGAGAGTCATCACATGAACCTATGACACCACATGCATCTTATGTGCCTTTCTTGTCTACTGAAAATTATACCACACATAGCATGACACCCCCCAAGACAATGCGAGTGCACCTTCTAGCGGTTAGCACATGTTAGAACATGCAGAACATCTTCATTGGGTTGATGCAGAAACTACTAATGCTAGTGCTCAAACAACATTTCTTGGAAATTCCCATGTCACTAGCATGGGAAAACTACAAGCTACATTTTTGTTGAACGACGATCTTGTTCCTATAATCATAGAGAAGGTCCTAGGTATTTATTTATTATTATATATAATATAATTGAAATTTACTTATAGATAATTCTTTTTAAACTAATGATCACGTGATTGTTTTGTAGGAAATGATGTTTTTTATAAACATTTGAATGATAGTTCATTGGAAATATTTGGGCCCACCATGTACATAAGGTGGAAAGATCAAATTCAAAATTTAAAATATAAGCTCATTAATCGCTCAGTTGGGTTTTTCAATGATGAGACTTTCAATTGAACCGAGGTCCTCAAGAAAGATGGCCAATATCTAAAGTATGTGAGGGACCAATATAGGGTTCATCTAGAAAAGAACCCTAGGTATAATGAGCACCCTCCAATGATTCCAAAGAGGGAGTGGAAGGCTCTAGTGGTTGATAGAAAGGATAAGGTTTTAAGAAAAGAAGGAAAGGAACCACCGGGCACAAGAAGGTATGGAATACTTTCAACAATGTAATTACATGCTTATTACTCTTTATTTTTAGATCAAATTTGCAACATCTAACGTATTTAAAACTTTTCATAAACTTCCAAATGCATCAAAGGCCACAAAGTAAATAAAAGACAAACATGGGAAACACAGGCTTGGGCCTAGTGGTTATTCGAAGCTAGATGCACGAATTGTAAGTATCATTAAATCAGATATTGCATCCAAATAATAAATTGCAAATGATTTTGGTTTTATTGCACCATAAAAGCTAAATTCATTATCTTATGCAAAATTGCAGGCCGATTGGTTCAAGGAAGTTCCCATGGATGAAGAATTCAAGCTTAGCTCCCAACACGGATTTGGAGCCATGGCTAAATGTAAAAAAAAAATTGACTAGGTAAACACATTCTTCATGTAATCCATCTAATGCATTGGTAAATAAAATAAATGAAGTTTATTTAAGATTGATTACTTGTGCAATCTATTTATTATTATTTGCGTCCATAAAATATTGTGTATGTTTTTTTTAAGTAGGACAACAACGATACAAATAATGCCCCTATTAGTGGAACGTAGCCTGGTGAGAATGGAGGACAATCCAATGAGGGTCATGGTGTGCATCCTTGTACTAGATGCATTCACGTGCTATAAAAAACGTAGTATGGATTACAATTAAAAATATTTCATTGCAAATGGTGTTTTAATTGTAATATTTCATGTTTCAACTCTAGAGCATGTAGAGGATCAGCGTGTAGAAGAATGAACATGATTACGTGGCCCCATCAGGTAAAGAGCACCAATGTAATGTTCTTTTTATTGTTGAAATACTTGTAATAATAATAACCAAACATATAACTTAACATTTCTTCGTTATTGCAGTAGATACCCCCTTGAAACAATGTCCATGTCATGAGTACATGACCAGGTAGACAATAAGACAAGTAGAGGTCATAATAACTAAAGGGGAAGTTGCAGATGCAGAAGATGAGTTGATTGCTATTTTTTTCAAAAAAAAAAAAAAGTGACTGTAATAACATTATGACTACTTATTTTTTATAATATAAAGTATTGACATGAAGTGTTTTTTTTACTACGAATGAATGAATAAATGTTTATATGTTAATGAATGGATGCTATGAGTTAATTTTATAAATTCATTTATTTTCAAGTACATACATTGGGTATGGGGAAGAGAGAGTGATGTGAGGGGGGGGGGGGGCACATGAGCTTCCTCCTTCATGTGGTTGGTACTATTCAATAGAGAATATTAAAATATTCTCAAAATAAAGAGAAACTCAATGAGACAATGCAATTTATTCTTTGTATTATAGAGTCTTGTAAATTTTGAAATTCATGTCTATTTATTAAATTCTTTTTCATAAATTTAACTTTTAATGGTTCATTGATTTCTAAAGGACTTCACACTAGGAATTGCAATTGATCACTATCCTATGTAGAGAGGTTGCATCAATTGTACTCAAAGGTACATAATACTCAAGAATCTATCTTTTTTAAATGTTGTTTTAGTTATTTACTTTTCATGTGCATTGTAGTGGTTTACTTCATTTATTCTATGTAGTTTATTTCATTCATTCAGCTGATGGTATGCATATTTATAACACAACTTTGACTTATATTTCATAGAATATTTTTTGAATTAGTGTTTATTTCATTCATTTATTCTTGTAGTCCATTCTCAGTGATCGTGATATATTATAAATGTTGGTCCAATGGATCTTCCAGTTTTGCTTTATTATTTTTCTCAATACACATCATTACGCAAGCATGACACAACAATAGTTGACACCATCAATACTTCCACATGCTTATTTTTAAATCTAGTATGATCCTCCTACCTCTGATGGTAAATTCCATATCGATTCCTGGTCCCAAGCATGTTCCACACAACTTGAAAAATCATTATGTTGAATAGAAAGGTGTGCAGGTGAAGGTGAGGTCATCCACCGGTTGTTTCAATTGATAGTATATTATTAACATATAAGTTTTTTTTATATATATACTAGGGGAATCGACAACTGGAGACTGGGATGGTACTCACGTGACACAGGGTCTAGGGATCCATTCCTGTTACCACTATAACCCTAGGCGCCCCACAACAACCTGCAAGCATGGGACACGAGTAAGCCCAGGTGTGATTTGAACTCATGACTTCCTTTACAGCATGTGACTTCATATCAAGCGAATCACCAATGAGCCACACCTGTGCGGGCTTTGACATATAAGTTTAATTATCTTGTTTCTATTGTAATTTTTTGAAATTCAATTTTTAAATGATGGGGTAAAATTTATATCATATGAATTTCCATTCATAGTATATACAAATCAAATTTTTTATGTAATCAATCCAACCTAAAATCGTTAAATTTCTCGTGACCAAATACTACAAATGTTTAGAGATTGATTTTCTTTCCTCCTAGAAATTAAATAGACATGGTGTTACCTCCCAAACCTGCACTCAAAATGGAAAATCCCCAAAACACAAAGTGAA
>LPNX010566422.1:0-34387 GCA_001517045.1 Pseudotsuga menziesii | reverse complement strand
ATAGAATGAAACATGTGGTGAACAAGAGTAGGCGCATGGCAGAAGACCCGGGATAAATGTTGAGAGATGGAGGTTGTACATCGACCCACTATAGTGTTATAAAGTGTGAAGGAATTGAGGGGTTTGGTAGGGGTTTAAGTTAGTATTAATATGTATTTAGTAAGGTATTAATAGGGTTTAGATATGAATTTAGGTAGGGGTGAATAGGGTTAGTAGGGGTTAGTAGGGGGTAAGGTAGTAATATTGAGGGGGGGGGGGGGGTTAAGTAGGGTTAGTGAGGTCAGATTAAATGGTAGGTTTAATTTATGTTTTGAAAAAAGGGGGTGGGGTATGGGGATTTTTTATTAATATTATAACTTATTAACCAATTTCAAATAAATATTTATAAAAAATTTATTATTTCATATAGGTTTGTTTAGTTGGTGTTTTATGGATTTTTTTCAATCCTCCATGAGTCATTACCACAACAATTCTGCTCTAAATCCTTGGTTGTTTTCTTAATGAAGATATTAAACAGTCCGAACGATAATACTCATTACTTTTGCGTGTATACAGGTTATAATTAATCATATTTATTAAAAAAATTATTTGGATTGATGGGCAGCCTATTTATACATTTATATATGTATGTGTGAGATCTGAGAAATTGAATCGAAATCATCACTACCCAATATTCACTTTTACATTGAAAATGATAAATGCAAGTTGCAACAATCGCATGATGTCCTCTTCATTCTAAACCTAGTTATCGGATCATCGTTGTAAACCCAATAAGTAGGAGTATTAGGGTTGTGACGTCTTCTTCAAATAAATTTTTAAATTTATTATTTGTCTCGAGCCTACAGTTGATTAATTGTCTCTATGGTTCATATAGGTTTGTTTAGTTGGTGTTTTATGGATTTTTTTCAATCCTCCATGAATTCACGGAGGATTGAAAAAAATTAGGCAGCATTTCGGATTGCCCGGGACACATTTCAAAATTAAACCGGTAGCATAAACGCTACCGGTTGACATAATTTATATATATATAACAAATTAACAAAAAAAATCAGTTTAACTACAACCTAGACCGAGGTTTATACCTCGACCGAGGTCCATACCTCGACCGAGGTATTTATTAACCCTCGGTCGAGGTATTAATACCTCGACCGAGGGTTAGAAAATACCTCGGTCGAGGGCTGAAAAAAACCTTGGTCGAGGGCTTGATAAAACCTCGGTCGAGATATTAAGACCTCGGTCGAGGGCTTGTTAAACCCTCGACCGAGGTACGTTTTCCTATTTTTGCCGAAATGCGCTTGCCAAAAAGTGTTACCCAGGTCCGCGGATTCACCCAAACCCATGATAACTTAGGAAGGTTTCCCACTATCACCACAACAACCCTTTACTCATTTTGGTCCATCTCTCCTCTAGTGCAAGGGAGGATCCCCTAAAATAGGATTATTAAATCCATGATGAGGAGTTCGAAGGTGATGTGAAGAGACAGTTAAAAAAAAAAACTTTCATAGCATAGAATAGTAAAAAAGGGTAATGGAGGACAAAGATGAGTGCCTATCCAATATTATAGGGCCAATGGAGTCAAGATATCCAACTAAGAGAGTGGTTTTATGAATGACTAAGAGAAATAGAACTATTCTACATGATAACCCTCAAATTGCTATTAGATTATGTGGAAATGTACCTGGGGGGTTCCTAGAGGTGCAACTCTCAAAGATTACTATGATGGCATTTCCCGCAATGAAGTATTAAACTAGAAGAAAGTTAATATCTTTAAAATTAAAACAACGAAGGGAATATGAGTCACGTTAAATCCTTCCAATGTGGTAAATATACCCCTTCTTAGACTCTACATTAATAATAATTAGAAACAACAACGTTAGCTTCACATATGAATACCTATTAACCTTTTCATTTTGTTTTCAAAAGGATTACAAGAAGGCTCCAAGAAGAGAACTTCTGACAAATTCAACTATAAAAAATGATGGAGAGAGATACTCTTTAAATAGAGTGAGCTCAATCTCCCTTTACATTAAAGTGGTATTTGTTTTCCTAGGTGTACTAATTTCTTAGAAAATAACAATAGAATAATTCTCTCTCATAACCAACTCATGTGACAGGTGAAACAATGATAAAATAATGAGTGGTTATATGAAGTGTATCATCCCAGTTGGCTGACCATGTCAGCATGCTCCAACGTATTCTTTATATTCTACAAGAGATGTTTCTCCACTAACAATCTTCAATAAACATGAAACTACCATTTTCAAGTGACACATGTGGTTTCTCCATAAGGTACACTGCAAAAACCTCCTAAAATAGCATGTGTAGCCTAAGGCATCCATAAGTGTGTAATGAAGCCCCAATCTAAGGATTGGTCCATTAAGGGGTGAAGTGGAGGCTCATAAATGTTTAACCATTGTCATTGATAAACCAAGTTTAGGATACATCCTCATCTAACTCCATAACACAATCTCCAATGTCTCACAACCCTCATCAACTGTTCAAACAATTAGCTTCAAGGAAGGAGTCAATCCCATGAGGTGGTGGCCTCCATACACATGCATATCCATAATGAATTCCAACTAACTCAAAGTCTCAAACAACAATAAATATTGAATAATAACCTTAACATATGCCATTGAAACCGTAGATGAGGGAGCACTATATTTAGGATGGAATTAAACAGTATAAAAATGCCAATCAAATTCTAAGTAAAGCTCCAAGTGTTAGGGTGTTTTCATCATGGCTGCAATATATTTTGATGCTAGAATAAAATTATAGACATATTTTGGGCTTGCAATTGTAGTTTCAATTCCTTGCATGGTATATTTTTGTGCTTCAATGAAGTTGCAAGCTTACTGGGTAATTGATTTAGCTTGAATATCATAAATTCTAATGCCAGAAATTTCTTACTGATGTTATACTCAAGTTTGAAATGATAATTTGATGAAGATATTTTGATAACTTATATGTTGGTTGCATCCTCCCTTGATGATGGTATCAACTTTAACACCTATACTAATCCCAATTTGTTGGTATTCATTCTCTATGGATACTTTGACTGAGAACATAAGAACTCATTTTACCATAGGTCGTGTAAAGAGGATATGCCATAACACTAGTAACAACTAAATGTCCCCATTATTTCTATAAAGTGACAAGGTAGGATGAGTAGGTTGGAAGCATCTATGAGCAAGTTGAAACTGTATCTACCAAGTGTCTATGGGAAATTATATATCTCATCTATGGAACTGATGGATGTGATGGAATATCACTTAATAAATGACGATCAAGTCACCCCATACATATCAGGGGGTAACAAGTAGCTCAACTTCATTTACAATCAATAAATCATAAATCTCTATATCCAACCTAGGGTTGAGTAACTAATGCAAAACATCCACTCCAATATAAAAAAATCCTAACCAAATACTAGAAAAAGGTGTTGAAAACCCATGTGTGCAATGTATAAGAGATAAAGAGGGTCCAACAAAGTGGGTGCCTCCTACAATTTAGGAACAAAAGATAGGAAACTCAATAAAATCTCCAAAGGCCTCTTCCAAGTCACCGCTCCACTTAAATATATCCATGTGCAACCAACTTTCAAATGGTTTCCACTCAACAAAAGCCAATTTTTTGATCGCATAGATGAACCGCTAAAGTAAATTACACTCCATAAAAGTATGTCAACATGTCTATAGAAACATATTGAAATCTAGACCTAGGGTTGAAACCTTTAGATCCATTTCAAACCCAACAGTCACCTCAATACAAGTGATATATATCCAAGAACAAGCCCTAGAATAAGTCACCCACATTGCCTCCAACATGGAGCGACCTTCATGAAGTAGTGAAGAAATTCTGATGAAATGGTTCCAATAGGTAACCTCCTCCATAATAAAGCATAGAAACCTGTATAATAAGTATTCCAAACAAAATAGAATCCTCCCAACAACATAAAATCTCTTACGCTATCCCAAAATATGAACAATATCAAAGAAAACCATCAAACTACCTCCAAAAATACGACATCTACTCGATAAGGCATAGATCTGTGTGACTTGAGAGAGCTCAGAAAAAGTAAAGAACCTCCTGAAACACTATGCAAACTGCTTATATAGACCACAATGTTCCTAGGGATGCTTCTCATGCTATTTTGATTCGCAAACTTTACGATGAACATGTCTCCTGCTTGTTATAACCACAAAAACTACCCAAAAGCGGTGTTTACTGCTATTATGCACCTAGAAGTTAAGATTACAAAATTTTGCTGCTATTACAGCGTGAAATTATGCCCAAGAGTGGAGATGTGAGGAATCTTATTGTCATTAGGAAGCACATGAATACCCATAATTGACTTAGAGTCATCCCATATTTGATAATCAAATTTATCTATTGTTGTTTATGCTCATGAATGTTCCAGATCATGGAAATTTGGTGCAAAAATATCAAAACCAGGGCCAAAATCTACTTGGTATGCCCAGGATTTCCCAGATTTTGGAAATGAAGAGGTTTACTGCCGCCCAATGCAAATGCCAACCAATATTGTGCCTAGTTTTGTGCATCGGTGTGAAATGATGTTGTTTATCACTCCTCCTAGATGTATGGATAACCTTGTCTTAATCACCAGCCCCCAAGTTCTGCTTGCCATTCACATACTAGAATTACATGATTGAGAATGTTTCAAAGTTTCATTTTTCCAAGAATACTAGCCCTGATATAATTCTCTCTGCTAAATCTACCATCAATTTCCCTATCTAGGCTTTCATGACTCATGTTAACTTCAAGTTAGGGTGTTTTTAGACTCTTGGAACAACCATATGAGGGAATATCAAGGTTAATCATGATTCCTAGCCCATACATTCCCTGAACATCCATAATCTGACAACATGAATCTACTAATATGTAACTAAAGACATCTCAAAGGTCACCCAACTGAATATTGTGATCAAAATTTACCCTTGGACACCCATGCAAAATGGGGGGTAACATGGTCCTCTATATCAACCTTAACTAGCCTAGAAATATGATGAGTGTTGACTAGGTCAGATTTAATCCAAACCTAGGAATAAAATATACTAATGATTACAACAGGGTCAGCCATGGCTAGAAGTGAAGCTTGCACCATAATCAATGAATTCAACTCAAGTTTCTAATTAAATATCTTAGTTGGAGCGGGTTGCAAATACCTTAATTGTTCAAAGATTCTATTTTGTTTTGGAAAAGTGTCATATATAATGTTCATAATTAGGACTTATGCGCACTCTAATTTCCATAATGTTCATATATAATAGAGGCTCAAATGTCAAGGACTTCATAATAAAGTGATGTAATCACTAGTTAATAAATATCGTCATTAAAATATTAGGTAATCAAGATTTAGTATTTACATAACTTCTAAACTGTTTCCTACTATTTAATAGGCATTCCATCAATCAATAATAAATCAATCTATTATCTCATTTATAAGTGCATTCATGTCTATGCTCGTGTGTGTAATAAGTTATAATTGACATATGTTGCTAAATAAATTCTGAGATAAAAGGACTGTGAAATGGCAAGAAATGCATGACTTCTTCCAAAAGAGGGGACATTGTTCCATGTCCTATTCATGAATAAAAAACTATCTTTTGGTCATCAACAAAAATTTAAGAATTCACACAAGTGTTAGTGTGTTATAGGTCACTAGTTATATCACAACCATACAAATAATGTTGCACCAGAATATCAATGTTGAGGTTCATTAAAAATCAAATGTTGGAGATATTGTATTTCATGTGAAAAATAGAGCAAATTTCATCAAACTAAATCTGCATCATCCATTCATAGAAACGATATAGGAATATAAATGCAAACCCATATCCAGGAAGATAGACTTGAGAGAACTATGCAAAGAAAGTTAAAAATACCAACCTTTGTGCAACCACTTACATTAAGAGTATCCATTGCAGCTAATGCAAGTTGTTGGTGAGAAAATACAAAAAATGCAATGATCTGTTACATGACCACATGTTAACCACGTTCGGTGGTTTAAATAAACCTATAGATATTATCACGAAGTAAAATGAAAAAAAATGGCATCTTATACTGCTAATCCACATAATAATTGCAAAACAAAAAATTGCGAAGCATTTCTTAGGTCCTATAAAGTGAAAAGGAAAACCATACAAATATGTGATTAGAAAATAAAATCGCTTAAACATAGAAACCTTGATATTCCAAATGTATAACAATCCATTTTGTTCATTCTTTTCACTTCATTTCTACATAGCATTTTTTTTACTAGATACATTTATGGATTCTTCCCTGAACTTTAAACCTAAAACATTTCCTTTCTTGTGACACATCCTCTTTATGTGGCATTTTTACAATGAAACCTTTGGAATCATCATTGACCCATCATACATGGGTTTGTCACATTCTAATCCATTAGAGAACCATTTCGTTAATACATCATTCATATTCTTCACGTTGTGCTATTCAATCCCAAGGGATAATTTCCAACATGGGCTCCATCATGCTTGTTAGCAATGGAGAAGCATCGATAATTAAATCATCTGAGTGAATTGGTGCATTAATGCTGATACAACAGATTAAAAACCATAACCATAATTTTTGTACTCAATTAACATCGAACAATGTTGTTTATCTTGAAGGCTTTTCCTTCAAGGATTCAATATAAGTTTTGTAATACCATTCTGTTATAATTGTTATAGAGTATCCTTAATGTCTAGTGGATATATGATTGCTTATAAGACCGTTGAATCTAGGGAACATCAACATTGAGAAAGTTGATGCTGAGAAAGTTGAGGTCAATGGGGTTAATGTTAAGCAAGTCAAATTTGGGCATGTTGATGTTGTAGGTGCATTAATCAAGTACCCATCCTTATGAAGCAATTATGCATGACTTGAGTGCCCATTATTATGAAACAATGATTGTTGTTGCTCTTAGATAAAATTCTTATATACACTATCCATGACTTCTATCATTTGTTTCCCTCATGCATAGGTACCTTTACATAGGATATTAGGGTTTGACTAGTTGTGAAGAAGCATTCAAACTTGTTAATGTCAATAATTTTTTTACTTCAGAAAAAATACCATAGTTCTTATTTGAGTTGTAATGAAATTACATATTGTAGATGATTATAGCCATTTTAGAAGATCCAATGCGTCTCTTTACAAATTTTTACCTTAAACATAAATTTCCTTAGAAGAATATAACTAGGAAGTCTTGATTCTTTGTAGGAATTTTGTATATCCTTTAGAATAATTTCAAAAATAGAAAATTTATTCATAATATTCAAGAGTTCCCATATCTTCTGTAGCTACAAGGGAATTAATATAAACTTAAAAATAAATCTCCTACAATAATTGGGAATAAAAAGATGTGATCTTATAAAGTTTTCAAGTGAAGATATAGGTACATAGCCCATGGGTTAAAGGGATAATTTCATTTTGAATTGATCCATCCCTACTTCCCTGTACAACCCCATTGTTAGTTGCTAAATGGATTCCTTTCCTTTTAAATATCATCAACTCCACAATTGAACTCTTTATTGAAATGATGAAAATAAACATTGGTAAGAATTGACTTCATTATTCTCACCTGTTTGAATATGAGACTTAGCAACAAGTTTCCATCTTGAATTTTCTATCCATCTAGTTAATAACCACCAAAGAGTCTCTAAATAGTTGGATCTTAGTAATCCCTTCATCTATTGTTAGTTTAAATGACCACTTTAATGCTAAGAGTTCAATGCAATTATTTGAACCCCCTCCCAATATTGCTTTGAAGATTATAGTATATGTTTCTTCAATTAGGTAAATGATGCCTCTTTCTCCACAAATAGGTGGTGTTCCTTAATTGGCACCATTCGAGTGCAATCAATTATTTTTAAACCATATCAAACTATCAGATCTCCAATGGTTTTAACTTTTACACCAACAATGCTATTTTACCTTGGAAGACACCAATTGTCAACTTTCGAATGTGTTTCTAGATGTAAGTCATCGGATCTTTAGCTACTTTTTTCTTGAAATATGATGATCTGTAAAATCTATTATGTCAGATATTCAACATCATTGCGCCAAATATTCGACGACTAGAAAATGAATTATGTCGAATCCTAGACATATAGGTGTCAAATATCTAGTAATTTGAATAACAGCTTGTCAAAATCCCAAAATTTTCGAAAAATTTAAAATTTTGTAAATACAGATAAACTTCATTAATGCAGTCAACTAATTGTTTTAATTAGTTATATGTTAATGATTTCATAATCTTAATTATCTACTTGATTATGTTTATCTTATAGAATAATTCTTTTTCAATTTAATGACTTGTTTTTCTTTGCGACCACAAGGTGGAACTGTCTTGGTATTCTGGGCTTACTTAGCTTTTGAGCTAACGTAGAAAGTTTACCTGCTCTTACAGATTTACAGGTAAGAAAGATCCGGTGCTTCTTGTCAATAATCATTGCGTATACAGATATATGTTCGTTGCAAATATAATAGCTCAGTAAAAGAATATAAATGCTATTCAATTTCAAATGCTTTATGAGGTAAAACCATTAAATCGTTATTCTTTTAAAGACGCCATGGAAATGAGATTCAGTCCTATCAGTATTGGTGATAGTTGCTTTCTCTCTAGTAGTTGTAATTTATAGTTCTTGTTGCGTACTAAACTCTTCGATGTTTACCATGGTCTTTGTATGTGTAAACGCCTTAATCTTTCTTTGCATGCAGACTAAGAATGGCAGGGTTATTACGTTAAGGGTCTATCTTTAATTGTGAACATGTATTATTTACATCATGATAGATTTGGTTACTCCTTGAGATAAATAATGCACATTGATAAATGAGTTTTTGAACCAATATTCCAACTTCTAAAGCTTTGTAGTTTAAAGGAATTATAACATTATTACATGCTGCTCTCAAAAAGAGTTAAGTTAATGTTGATGCACTGAGTTCTTTTACACATAACTTATTTGGAAGATATTGTCCAATTATGGTTATTAATCGTCAAAGGTTACCTATTGTCAAGCCTGATAGTTACTATAATGCTTAACACTTTTGTTTGCAAATTTAATAGTTTAAACAAAAATAATACTTAAGGGCATATCTAGAGTCAATCTCACAATATGGATATTTACCATAACTAGGTATTATAACAAATTCCTTTTTATAGTTATTAAAAGGCATAATTTTAATGGATTTATAATCATTTGAAAGAATGATTGCCATATTAGTATAAAGGATGGGTCGTTTTATCAACCACGCCCTTGATGAGTTTTTATAGCAAAACTCTATATTAATGAATCTTTTGTTTAATGATAAGTGGCATAACCATTGCCATAACTATAATAGTTTGCTGAAAGACTACTTTGCAAAGCATAAATAAAGGGGTCATGAAATGGACCGCACCATAATGAACATATGGTTTAGCTTTGATTTAAGTATTATAACCGCTTATGAAAAGCATCCCTTGCTTACATAATATGCTAGGTCATGTAAAATTTTATAACCTTGCTATGTTATAACCCTAAACTTCGATGGATTTATAAATGTTGGAAAGAATGATCATCGTGTTTGCATAATAGATGGGTCGTAGTATTGACTACACCCTTAATAAGTTTAAGATCTAACATTATACTAATGTTGTGACGTTTACTCCAGCGTGCAAGCTAGGTTGACTTTGGGGTGTCGAACCTTATAGAAGTTTTGAGATCTCCAAGTGATTGGAAAATAATTTGTTTGTTGATTGCATGCTAAGAACACGCTGAGACTATACAATTTCACCCACTGCATGCAAATAATTTCAAATGAGTACGTGTACTCATCACAGCCAAGTGTTAAATGGTTAAAAGGAGCACTGCCGAACCCTAACTTATTGTTCCCTCCTCTATTCTCGACCTCCGTTCGCTCTGCAAGTCATCACTGGTAGTCTCCCGATTAGCTTCCCTGACTCCTGCACGTTGTGGGCTCACCCTGAACGCTTAGAGAGATGAGCTGTAACCAACTGATTGTTGCTTCAACTAGTTTGTTGGTTTTTCCTCCAGGGTTTATCAGTCACAGCTTGCCCATCTCGGTTCTTACAAGACTGTAAAATCTCCTTCTTCCTTGGCTCAGTAGTGAGCGTTGTGGCTTCACCTCTCGAGTTTTGTTGGGTCTTAGGGTTTCATAGCATACTGTGTTTTTGGTTGAAGAACCATTGTGGCAAAAGAATTTATACTTGTTGTGCCAGTGACTGCAACTCTCTGTCGTTGTGGGTCGATACTGTGTTAGTAATACCTTCTCCCTTGCAGCTGATGAAAGGTTTACTTCTCTTCACGCTTGTGGCATCGCTTCTTCTCGTGGGTGGTTACGTTACCTTAAAGTTCTAGGTAAGATTTTACTGATATATTTTAATTATTTAATCTTCCAATTCGTTACAACTCTGCTTTTATAAATGCAAGATACTGATAAAAACCGTGGGTGTTGTTGATACAGGTGACGGCTCAACCTTCTGCGTAGTGGGTGCAAGGCTGGGACAACTGCTAGCTTATAGGTAAGCCTTGGACTCTCCATGGCAGTTTGTCCTTGTTCAATCCCTTATGGGACACTTGATGGTTGGTCTCCGCGGCCTGCAAAACCCTTGTGGTTTTGGTTTACTTGGGTTACTTGGTTCGCTGTTTTTTTTATGAAGTTAAAACCCTTGCTTTATGCGGGGTTTCTGGCTTAGGCCGTGACTATAAATTTTGATTTTTGATCTGTTTACTTGTGTATATATGTATAAAATGAAAGAAGGCTGATGAAGCCTTACTTTGTTAATTTTGTTTGAAGCCGAGAGGCATTGGAAGAGCTTAAACTCTTTGGTTTTACACCTCTGTTGTAAATTTTGAGATATTAGGGTTTTACCCTAACTTGGCGATATGAAAAAGTATTTACTGTTTCTTTAAATTATCTTTTTAATTACAATGGACTACTGTAATTTATTTAGTTATTACTTATATCATATAAATGGTTATTTAAGCTCAGTGAATCGAGCATGTCTATGTTCTGTTAATTTGATTCCTGCAAATTATTATCTTTAATTTTTACCCTGTAAGTTATTTAGTATAACTGTATTTTGTTTTAGATTATCTTGACTTTAATTTACTCCATTCTAATGAAGTTTTAAATATTGTTTTATTAACCTTCAGAATATAAGTAATTTCATATTCTTCGAGTTGTACTTATGTAACTGATAGTTACATCTTTAAGTACATAAATTATATTTACTTACTATTTATTATAAAGGAATAAGAATGTTATTTTATTTACATAAAATTAATGTTCCTATGATTATGTACATTTTCTTTGTACTTAGTTTATTTACAGGTGTATAATGAGATAGTATTCTATTGTTATTATATTCTTATGCTTTCTATATTGAATAATTTATAAAGAAGTCCTCTTGTATCTATATTACCTATTTAGATTATAACATTTAGAATTCATATAAATAAAGGTAATAATAATTAACTGTATTTATTTCTTTAAGTAATTAGTAGTTTTGTTTAAATTTCTTACTTGCAGTTTGGTTAATATAATACAGTAGTTATTTATCCTAAACAGGAAAAGAAATAAACTATAGAGTCGAAAAGCATTTTTATTTATCCTAACACTACTCATTTTAGCTATTATATTCTTTTCTTTTGTTTCAAAATAAAATAATAAGATTACTGAAATGAATGTTGTATAGAGAGATGTTTATCGATCAAAACATACTTCTGTTAGTAAAATGATATAGCTTCTTTTTCCTTTACTAAAATCT
Organism: Pseudotsuga menziesii; assembly: GCA_001517045.1. Classification (NCBI taxonomy): domain Eukaryota; kingdom Viridiplantae; phylum Streptophyta; class Pinopsida; order Pinales; family Pinaceae; genus Pseudotsuga; species Pseudotsuga menziesii. Next base: position 22,593 of record LPNX010566422.1, on the reverse strand, counting down.
GACATTCATAGTCTAGGTCTAACCCTAACCCTACTCCATGTACAGAATACTATTTATTCTGATAACAAATAAAAGTAAACATTCTCTTAATCAAGCTAACATCTTATTTTAAATTTACATCATACTATCTTCATTTATATACACCACCTGTGCTAGAGTACGATCTGGATTACTCTAGATGGGGAAAACCACAGGTAGGATTTGTTTCTCATTAAGAATAATTTCATTACTAAACTAACTAAGATATTCTATCCTCTAGGTTTTTACATCATAAACTGAAAATGCATCATTCAATCACACACAGATAATAACACAAAAATTAATAAATAGCAGAACCTGTTGATCTTAAAGCTTGGTTGACAGCAGCAATGGGAGGCCGTTCCTCCCTACCAACTCCTGGAGAGCGCTCAAACAGTTACTCCTCAGGACCCCCAAGCTTGCTCTAGTCTCCATGGCTGGAACTAGGTGCAACAAATAATCAAGTACTAGTCTTGAGACTCAATACCAGTCCTGAACTTGTCAGTCAAATCTCTCAGCTAGAAAGCTGTTTCAGATCAAGTTACTGCAGTTCATCCCTCAAACACCTTCCTTACAGTTTCCCTTTTTCCCAATGAATTCCTTGAAGTGCATTGCTCCTGAATGATTCTTCTCTTGGAAAATATCTGAGCAGCCTCAGATCTCTACATTGGGTACTTTTAAAAGATTGCCTAGGTCTTTTTGGGTTAGTTTTCATTAATTGAGCCACCTGCTCTGATCCCACTTTCTTGGGGGATCATGACCCCAAATGTAGGGAAGTTGCCACCTGCAACATAGGAAGTGTTTGAGGATGCTGCCACTTGTCTTTTGCTCTCCACCTAGTTCCTTCCACCAGTTTGACCAGTAACACTCTTATTAAGAGCTCTCCCAAGCTGTTGTCTCCACTTTTTATTTATAAAAAGAAATAAATATTCAGAATTACATTCCACATATTTTGACTCAGCTGAGTCATCGGTTTCAACTTAGCATTAAATTTAACATAATGTCTTAGGAATCAAATTAAAACAAATAACATTATTTTAAAAAATTGGGGTATGTGACACAGCTCCATTAGATATCCAACATATTGGCGCCGGACATTTGATGCCTTGGGAATGAACTATATCAGATCTTAGACATAGGGGTAGTGAATATTAGACATGTTGAAAAATATGGTCGTTGGATATCCACCATATTGGCACTGAACATCTGATGCCTAGAAAATGAACTATATTGAACCTTAGACATAAGGAAGCTGAATGTCCACTATGTTGAAACATATGGCCACCGGATATCCAACATATTGGCACCGCAGTTCCAATACCTCCTAAAAACAAAATTGTCAGATGTTCGACATGGACTTGCATCAAAGATCCAACATATTATTTTTCTGTAGGATAAACGATGCCATGAATTCTATGTTTTTAAAGGATAATTTTCATCAGATTATTGATGAAAGAGTGTCGAAATATAGACAAACAATCGTTGGATGTTGGGTTCAAATGTACTTGTGTCCCTAAGGGAGATTGTTGGATTCCCTTTGAATCCCACACCTTCTAGGTGACACTAAATGTACTTTATTGAACATTTAGAAATATAAAGTGGTTCTTGAATTGGTTTCTTGTTATAGTTTGCATCCCCTCTTTCCCTTTGTTCATTTCAATTTATTTTAGTTTTTATTTTGTTTTATTTCACTAATAAGAAATTGCAGGATCTACTTGGGGTTACACATTCGCTTTATGTTACACAACACTGGGCCTTGTCAACAACCTCAAAGGATTTTGCCCAACATGTGAGAGGCTTCACACCTTTGTGCATAATTTCCCACATCAACACCAATCCACCCCCATAGGGAGTAGAGGAAGAAAACCTAAGAACTGAAAATAATCCGGCCACAAAAGAAGAAGAAGGACAATCTAGATCTAGTGAATATGACAGGTTGTAGAAAGAAGGATACTTTAGTGGTTTAGATGGGAACTTTAATAGATATGAGAGATATACATCTCCTCCCATTCATGAATAATAAGGTCCAATTTAAATTTAGGACCTCACAGACCTAGAAGGAGGATATAATCCTCTTGCATCTAGATCACTTAGTTTGGTCTTTGTCTAGAGTTATGAGTTTGATACACACAATTTCATAACACATTCTAATCCATTGGCTGAGTGGGATGACATGGATAACACACAAATATTACACCTACTGGGGGTGTTCCCCCTCTAGTTACCTCAAACCCTGTAATAGGTTTTAACCCGACCATCAAAAAGTAAATTTGAACCCAAAATCTGATGGCATATTTGTCTGAATTTCGACAAGACTCTGTCTAACATCCGATAAGGTGGAATATTTTTAAACGTTAGTAAAATTGCGTCAGATATCCGACAATACCAACAATATGTCATAAATACAACAAAAAAAATAGTCACATGATCAACGATTCAATCAAATGATAACCCATCAAATCTCCGACAAATATGGCGTTGATTAACTGACGCTCATTTCCAGTACTGTCATCAGAAATGTGATAGATTAAGTGTTGGTTAATCGACACAGAGTCGTCAGAATTTTGATGACTTAATGACATAAAAATACACAAAAATTTGACGAAGTTACCGTTGATTATACGACAACATTCATCAAATATAGAAGTTATGTTGCTGGAAATGCCACAATTCTGAGTAGTTAAAAAAAATAGTTGATGGGTAGGGGTCCCTACCCAACTTAGGGCTATACAAGACGCCCTTTCTAGAAAATTGTATCATTGTTCATGCCATATAGAGCTTCATATTTGGGATTAATAATTCACTTGGCATATTTTTCACTGAATAATTTGAGACAATGTTCATTGTCGATGTAGACATTTCATGCATCTTAGCAACATTGCAACAAATAGAAGGAGGTTAGTATGCAGACGCAACAAAAGTGAAGTACACATATAATAACTATGAAAATATTGAAGTGATCTTCTTCTTTTTTTAATTTCTTCTTCATTTCATCTCATTGACTAAACTTGAAAACAAATCAAACCCGTCTCAGTGATATTAATTGTACTTATTTAGAAATATTGTTCTAAGGGAAATATGATTGCTTGCAAGATTATTTTCATTGGATTTACTGCTAGTCATTTGTTTCAAGAAGCCACGATATGATACATATTTGAATAGTTAACTTAATAACAATGCATGTGGCGATATGTTCTCACAGTGAACAATATTCATTTGCCTCACATTATGGTAAAAAATGCTTAAAATATCACACAACCACAAACACTGTACACTATGGGAATATATTGTGATATACACTATAATTCACCACTCACACAAATATTCTTGCTCTGGATCGAGAGGCATGCACCCAATGATTTAATCTTTGTCATGAATATTTAGTGAGGTAAACAATCATTTAAACGTACATTAACCATAAGTACGATAATGACTACTTGCATGTAATCTTATTTAGTATATATAATAATTTTATTTATATAAATATTAAAACAGAAATAACCAGAGTCATTAGATTTACCACTATCCATTAGTTGCATTCTATTGTCCCTGCAATTAACTTCAAATAACAACATTTAGGTTGCAATTAACGTCAACGAGCATTCATAACATAATGAACAACTTACCATAAATGGGGCTCTTAGATCAAGAATATAGGATTAAGTTGGTGCTTATCCATTAAGGCAAACATAGCCAACTTAGGGATTATAATGAAAAATTCATTAGAAAGAACAAATGGTTTAAGCACAATCTATATATGTTCTATGCAGTTTTTGTTTTTGGTTCAAGGTTGGTTTTAGTTTATTAACTATGAATTCTATATAATCAAGTTATGTTCCCCTATTTTACTAACTTTTATCATACTAGGTTGGGACCCTTTATCTTGGATTATATCACTACAAACTCTAAGGGAGAATCATTGGAGTTTTTCATTAATGAGATACTTTCCCTTAGAAGGATAATTTATTGTAACCAAATGCAACACGCCTCAATTTTTAGTAACCAATATCTTATTCCCAATAAAATTTGAGTAGTATGCGAGTAAGGGAGATCTAAACTATAGTAATAATTTTAATTCTTTGATGATTTATAAGCACAAAGAAAAATAATTATTAAGTTCTTTCTTATAAAGTATTTATAATCTAAGATGGAAATTCTCTACTCAATTATTGATCTATTTGAGATCTCACTAGGGATATTCTCAAAAAAGATGATATCTGATATTTTTCAAGCCCCCACTAAAAAATTGTAATATTATATCACAGTGAAACATATGTCGATTCTTATTCGATAAAAAAGATATTAAAGATTAATAATGGAATCTTTACCAAATTTCTATAATACATATAAGTCAAATATAATGATGTATACATTCAATGGAGATTTTTGAGAGGAATTTAATTTCCCTAATAATTTTTTTTACATATACATAGACCCATAGTTATATCCCCTGAAGTCAATGGGGATTATAGCCCCCTCTTCAAGGAAATAGATCTAGAATAAATGTAATATCAAAGACATGAATACCTTGGAAATAATGGAAATTTTGATCATGTTAGGTTGGGACCCTCAACCATGGATTATATCACTATAAACTCTAAGGGAGAATCATGGGAGTTTCCCATTAATGAGAAAGAATTGAAGCCTTTCATCCACTAATGGTCGATTGTTCTACAACCTTATACATCTTATGATAGGATTTATTTTTTCTAATTTAGATCAAATTTTCCTTATGTTTGTTTCATAGACATATACATTTTTTTACTGTAGATGTGGTTAGAAACAAGGATTCCCATGTGAGACATAAAAGTTACACTCATGTGTCCTTTCTCCCAATTTCATCAGAGAAGGATGCATAAGTGAGATATGGTCACCATTTTAAGGAATTGTGAATGAGGGATGGTTCTTGGGTTTAATACTAATTATTAGGGAATTAAGACATAAAATTGATCTCAAGGTTCTCATGGTCCCCTGGGACATCACACATTCCTTAAGTAGTGAGTTTTTTTCCTGCAAGTTGAGTATATGGTGAAACATTCAATATTTTGTACATCGATGATGGTTGATATGGCCTAGTCTATGGGATATGACAAAAATACATGGTCTTAGGCCATATCACTTATCTTTGTGGCTCATGTGTCATGTGTGGGGCTCTAGTGTGTTGAAAGGGAGTTGTAACATACCCTCATTACCTACCTAAAATTGTTAAAGTTCATGGTTAGGGTACGATTTGATACACTTGAATGAATAAACAGAACTGAAACCAAGGTTAGATCCATAATAGTACTACTACAATAAAATTGAAACATAATTTTCATCTTTTTCAACTTTAACACTCCATTGGTCACTACGTTAAATTTAGTCCTTGAGATGTTTTACCAATGGCAATGCAAAGAACATAAATAATAATAATGAATTTAAACTAAAGAACATTAAATGGAAATGTATAGGAAATAAATAGTAACAAAGAATAATAACAATGGTGGTCTAGTATTGTTTTGGATCAACTTTATACTCAGATACATTTTAGGTTTTAATCTTGTCACCGAAGGGTCAAGTCACCTAGATGAACAAATGACATACCTTGAGAGAGAGAGTTTAAGAGGGTTAGATAAGTAAGGGTACATACCTCATATTATTAATCAACATCAAGAGAAACTTCAATCCTTATCCAATATTCAACAACACTTCTTAAGAAGGAAAAGACACAGGTCACAACTTAGTTGCGAAACAAAGCCATGCTGGAAGTAGCGAAGACACATAGTCAAGACAGCAAAGAAGAGACAATCATGCTGGTAGAAGAGACACATAGACAAGCCAACAAACAAGACACATTCATGCTAACATAAGAGACACACCATCAATCAAACAGAGAAGACACGGTCACTCTGGTAGTAGAGAAGACATAGTTACACTGTACGAAGAGACATATAGTCAAGCCAATAGAGAATAAATAGACACACTAACAGCAAAGGTAACTAAACAACTCACGATCAGTTAGGAGAGGGGAGCTACAGTCATGTCAGCTTACAACCATTCAAAATAGTCCACTTCCCAGTCAACGGAGCAACATACAATCACTGATCTCCTCAACAAGTGATAAGAAAGTCACAAATTAGTCTACAACAAGATAGGAGAAGCATAAACTTCAAAATAACCCTAGGCGCCACACATAAACCAACAACAACAAGTTCTCAAGCAGACAAGGATCAAATCTGAACTTTTCTCATGTTAAGATTCCCTTAAGATTGAAGTTAATTACTTAACCTATAATATTGACAAACATTATAGAAAGGTCTCTTAGGTAACCCATAAGACTTAGGATCGTTACCAATAAAAGTATAAAATAACATTAGGTTGACTTAGGATAGGGTACCAATGGTTCATAAATAAAAACCATAAAGTTAAGTTGACTTAGGATAGGGTACCAATGGTCCAAAAATAAAAACCATAAATTTAAGTTGATAAAAACCATAAAGGTGGATAAACAACCCCTTTTACCCATAGTACCAACAAGTCCAAGGAATTTAATCTTTTCTTTCTCTCAAGGTACATCATTTCATATATTTTCATCATCATTGTATAAGGAGAAGATCTAGACTGGATGGTGTGATCCTTTGGTTGTAAATAGGATAGGGGAAATCACATGTCATCATCTTGGTCAACTGATCAAGAAATTTCCTGGTTAATTGACCTCTAAAGAGTTAAACTTCTCATAATGAGGAGAAGAAAAAACACCACTGAAATTGTGCACAATATCTCCACCATAACTTACTCCATATTCACTCCTCCAATCCACCAGTTGTAACACCCTGGTTTTGACCCCGTTTGCATTAAATGTATATGATGTATATATATTGTAATTAATCATGGTGTGGAGCTAAAGGAAAAAAGGCCCACCATGGATTATCATTTTTATGATTCGATGATTAAATCGGTGTTGATGGTATTTTATGCTAGCCAGGCACGTTATGATTTTAAATCATCATGTAAATATGTAATTAATTAAAAACCCACAACCAGCTATGTCAATGCAACAATAATGAGAAGGGGCATGATTTCCTAAGGACAAGGGGGGGAATATTCAAACCTTTGGGGCCAATGGGGAAAAGAAAAATGCCAAAGGGAGAACCCATCAAATTGTCAACTACCTTTCTTGTCTCATTCACCCAATCATTTATTACTGCCAAAAATTGGTTGGGTTGGTTATTGCATGGGATGGGCAAGGTATGACAGCCCCAAATTTGAATTGGAGAAGCCATAAGTTTTTGGGAAACGCATTTTGACTCCTTAGGAAAGAAAAAACCCAAAAAACGTAGGCCATTCTACCATGCTTTCACGTTTTTATTTTTTCCCTCACCATTTTTTCCTTCACAAAGCTCTCTCAAGCATTCAGAACTTGTTGTGTGTGAAATCATCCACGTTTTTTGTTGTTACCTCACTTTGCTCAGGCTGAGAAATCATTTTTGGTGATTACCAATGGCTGAGTTTCCTTCCCCATGTTTTGTTGCATTTTTCTCCATTGTTTTCAAGTTGGAAATCATTGTTCTAGAAATGCCTAGTGAGTGGGAGAGGAGACCCACAATTTTGGGTGTAACTGAGCCTGATTTGGCCACGTTAGGGACAAAATGTCTCTAGAAATCGAATTGTTGCTAAAGGGCCATTTTTACCCATTCTGGAAATTCATTTTGTTGTCGAAACTGTTTTTCCTCCAACCCAGAAATTGTATTGTGTTGTGGGTGCATATTTTGGCCTTGGCCTGAATTGAATTGGGAGTGGAAATGGGGTCTAAGATTTCTTGACAAACCTAGTGGGTGCAGGAGCCTCACAAACTAATCTAGAGGGATGGATTTCTTCTTTACACCCCCTGAATATCACTGGAAGGGAAGGCATAGCCCGAGGGACTATATAGCAGAGAAGGGGATGCTTCCTTGTGTTGGGTGTGTGTGTATGTTTTAGAAGTTAGGCTAGTTCTGATGCAGGTGTCCCTAGCTCTTAGATTGAGATCACTAGCTTAGCATACAACCTTTCTCGCTCCCTATTATCCAGATAAACCCAACTGTGTTGGCTTGTCTAAGTTGTGTATCCTTGGCTACGTGTGAGCCTACTAGTTTCCCCTTATTCCTTGTGGAATCATGCCTAGCTCAGGGGTGGTAGTGTTGCTGAGATATTGATGAGCACACATGCCTATGGTTGGGTGGAATGCTACAGTGACGTAGTTGGTTACGAGACAAGATTCTTCATAAGATAAGTATTCTTGTCTATTTCATCTTTGCAATTGTATTTGTTGTTTAATGTAAATGATGAACATGCTAAATGCTTGAATGGAATGTAGTTTGATTCCACTATATACTAAATAATTATGCATCTGTGTATGTTTAAGTTCAATGAATTTTATTTTTATGTTCATGGGGATAGTTTCCCGGGTACATAGTAGCATCAGTAGCGTCCTCTTCGTCGGTCGGAGGGTTGGGGACGTTACACCAATACCCTTCTCCAAAGAGAATTAAAGTTTATAAAAAATAATTAAAAACATTGGCTTGTCTACAACTAGAATCATTTCCTCTCTTCTAAACTCTATTTATATTTTCTCTAGGTAGATGGAAGTAGGAAAAAAAATGAAAGCAATGGAGGTGACTCATAGGTATGGTGTCAAAATGTCAAGTGGCGAGTAAGCACAAGCTCCATAATCATTTTCCTTTATTATCAAATAAAATAAAATCCAATTTTGGCGACTATTAGAAATTAATGAAAAACATGTGACAATATTAGGAAACATGTAAATTATGATCTATGAGTGCAAGTCATGTGATGAAAAAGTTGTCACAAAAGATGGAGTCCATTTCTACTTTACTAGTAAATAATTTAGTGGTTATGTGTGACAATTAGCCTAGTTGGGCTAACTATGGGTTGACAATTGAGTACAATAGGCTCATCATTAAATTTTATGAGAGTTGTATTATATTATAAATATAGATATTTATCAATTGAGAAATTCTTGAGTGTATGCACAATTCACTAAAATGGTGACCATATCTTTGTCATATGATAAAGTTTGAAGTGTTATTACTACTATACTACTACAATTACATATCTCAAATTGTGTTCCTTATTAAGATTGCAAGCCTTACAACTACAATAATGATGTTAGTACCCTCTTATGTTTGTATAAGCCAAATCAAAGCTTGAATACATTCAATTTTATGCACACCTAACAAGTGGCGAGAATGGAAGAAGAATCAATGGAAAGAACCCAACAAAATATCATCAATTAAGGCAAAAATAACTCTTTAAGAATCAAAGTAAATAACATAGTGTGAATTTTTGTGAATGTTACAATAAAACAATATGACCTACAAAATAACTCTCCCTTTCTTTGTTTGTCAAGATAAATATGACATAACATGGTAGTAACATAATAATATGGAAACTAAGTGGTGCTGAAACATATAATCCAACTAATAAGTGTGTCTACAATTTCTTAATAACAACAAATGAAATGTTAGAACATGGGAATTCCATGCCACTAAAATCTATGTATTAATAATCAAAGGTGAATCCTAATCAACTTGTTTCTATAATTTTAACATATTCTAAAAATTGTTGAAAGGTGAAAACACTCAACCGTGACGGTGTGACTGTGGGACTGTGACTGCTGTGAATGTGACTTCCATGTCCCTTTCTCTGTTGAACCGTGACTGATGTACCGGGACTATGGTTCCCTATCCTAGCTGAGCTATTACTATGTCAAACCCTAGATGATAGGTCAGTAGTGGAGTTAATTTTCTAGAGGGAGTTGTGACTTTTAGGGTGCTTATTTGTGGTTTTGCTGAGTATAATTGATGCTATCCTAATGAGATCTTATCACTTGGTGACTATGATTTTTTACTGTATGTATATAACCTAGTCCCATATCACTTTAACCTTCTCTCTCAAATTATGACTTGGGACAGCTTTTCTTTACAGTGACAAGAGTTGGCACAATATGTATGAGTATAAGGAAGATCCAAACCAGACCTATTTAGCAATTATAACCTAATGACATAGCACTTTAACTTTCTCTCTCTCATAGTATTAATTTTGACAACTTGTCTTTACAGTGACAAGAGCTGGAACAATATGTCTGAGTAGAAGGGAGATTCAAACCAGACCTATTTAGAAATTGTTCTTTAATTACCGTGAATTAGTTTCATTGTAAATTTACTTCTGCTTATGTTTTACCCTATCTTAAGTTCACTTAATGATGATGAAGACACATACATGACTAAAAATAAATCCCAGTAACAGTCAGAGGTCTTGTCCCACTTAAAACTAGAGTCACAACCTAATTCTGAGGCACCCAATAAGTCATGGTCCAGGTCTATGGCATACAAATAGAGTAAGATTCAAATCCTAGAAAAAAATAAGACTTACATCAGTAAGAGGTCAAGGGCTTACTCTAGAACAATACTAAGTCCTAGCTCCAACTCTGGACCATCCATAAAGGTCACACCAGTACACAAGATCACAATTCAACAAAGAAAAGACACCACATTCATGGCCCACTAAGAAAGGTTATCAAAAATAACAATTTAGAATTAGAAAGATGCCAGTAGGTCATGACCTAGTCCTAGCAGACCCAAAAAAAAATACACATCCCAGTACAACAGTTACGACCAACCAGGAGAGGGTGAGTACAGTCACGACCAGCCCACAATGGCTCCAAAATAATCATGACCAGGAAAATGATAGTCATGACCTGCTAAGAAGAGGCCAACACAATTACATTCATCCCTGAGATAGTTACCAACAACTACAACCAAGCAGGAGAGGGATAATACAGTCATGGCCATCCCACAATGGCTCCAAAACAGTCATGAACAAGCAAATGACAGCCATGACCTACTAAGAAGAGGCCAACACATTTACATTAAGCCTATAGAGGGTTACCGACAGTCATGGCTAGCCAGGAGAGGGATAATACAGTCATGACCAACCCATAGTGGCTCCAAAATAGTCACGTCCAGGAAAATGATAGTCACGGCCTGCTAAGAAGAGGCCAACATAGTTATGTTCAGCCTAGGGAGGGTTACCAATAGTCACAACTAGCCCACAGTCATTCCAAAATAGTCACGAGCAGGAAAATGACAGTCACGACCTGCTAAATGACAGTCACCGTAAATTCAAACAAATTAGGGCGAAAACAAATTAGGGATTTCACTATAAATTCAAACAAATTAGGAATTTTAAACAAATTAAGGATCCCAATGCTTACCTATTTATCCATGAAAAACATGAACTATGAATAATGAGTTCCAACCATTGAGCTCCAACCGTGAAATGTGAACCATTTGCTTCAACCAGTGAGCTGCAACCATGAAATGCGAACCATGAGCTCCAACCAATGAGCTGCAACCATGAAATGCAAACTGTGAGCTCAAACCCTTGAGCTCTAACTGTGAAATGTGAACCGTGAACTCCAACTGTGAAATGTGAACCATGAGCTCCAACCAATGAGGTGCAACTGTGAAATCATAACCATGAGCTCAAACCCTTGAGCTCCAACCATGAAATGAGAACCATGAGCTCAAACCCTTGAGCTCCAATAGTGAAATGTGAACCATGACCTCCAACTGTGAATTGTGAACTGCGAGCTCCAACAAGTGAGATGTGCCCATGAAATGTGAACCATGAACTCCAACCCATGATCTCCAACCGTAAAATGTGAACCATGAACCCCTACCAATGAGATGCAATCGTGAAATATGAACTGTGAGCTCAAACCCTTGAGCTCCAACCGTGAAATGTGAACCATGAGATCCAACCAGTTACTTGCAACTGTGAAATGGTAAACTTCGAATGAGAATAATGAAATGGTAAACCTTGGTAATCAAACAATAATGGTAAATGATTAATATATATATATATATATATATATATGTAATGCTAATGCTAATAATATACTAACACAATATGATACACAACTTTATATATTTAATAATTTGTAAATAATTATAAATGTAAATACAAAAGTAAAAATAATGACGACTACGATGACTATGACGATGATGATGACGGTGATGATGACGATGTTGCTGATGATGATGGCAATGATGATGATGTTCATGATAATGATGATGATGACGATGATGACGGTAATGATGATAATGGTGACGACGACGATGATGATAAAGACAATGAGGATGAGGATGAGGATTATTATGACGACGACGATGATGATGACGATGATGATGATGACGATGATGATGACGACGATGATGATGACAAGGATGATGATGATGACGACGACGATGACAATGATGATGATGATGATGATGATGATGACGATGATGATAATGATGATGATGATGATGATGATGATGATGAAGAAGATGACAACAATGACGATGACGATGACGATGACGATGATGATGATGATAATGATGATGAGGAGGAGGACGATGATGATCATGATGATGAAGCTGATGATAATGATGATGATGATTATGATGATGACAATGAGGATGTTGATCCTGATGATGGTAGTGATGATGACAATGATAATGGTGACGATGATGATAATGATTAAGACAATGAGGATGAGGAGGATGATGATAATGACCATGAGGATGAGAATGATGATGATGCTGACGACGATGACGACGATGTCGATCATAATGGCGATGATAATGATAATGATGTTGATGATGATGATGACGATGACGATAATGGAAATGAGGATGAGGATGAGGATCATGGTGACGATGATGATGATGATGATGATGATGACGACGACGATGATGATGAGGGGGAGGATGACGATGAGGATGATGGTGATGATGATGATGATGATGATGCTGATGATGACGATGATGACGAGGAGGAGGATGAGGATGATGATGATGATGATGATGATGATGACCTTAATTATGATGATAATGATAATGGTGATGACAATGATGATGATAAAGACAATGGGGGTGATGATGACGGTAATGATAATGATGATGATGATGACGGTAATAATAATGATGATGATGATGATAACGATGGGGATGATGATAATGGTATTGATAATGATGAAGATGATTATAATGGTGGTGATGATGATGATAATGAAAATGAGGATGAGAATGATGATGACGATGATGATGATGACGACAACGACGACGATGATGATGACAATGAGGAGGATGAGGATGACAATGATGACGATAACGATGATGACGACGACTGATAATGATGATGACGACAATGATGACGATAAATACAATGGGGATGATGATGACGGTAATGATAACGATGATGATGATGATGATGGCAGTATTGATAATGATGATGATGATGATGATAATGGTAGTGATAATGATGATGGTAATGATAATGATGATGATGATGATGATAATGGTGACAATGATGATTATGATGATTACAACGACGATAATGAGGACGAGGATGAGGATGAGGATGTTGATGATGACGATGATGATGACAATGAGGATGATGATAATCATGATAATGATGGGGATGATGATGAGGATGAGGATGACGACAGGGATGGTGATGATGATAACGAAGATGACAATAAGGATGATGACAACCATGATGATGATGACGACGATAATAATGATAATGAGGATGAGGATGAGGATGGGGATGAGGATGCTGATGATGACATTGACGAAGACGATGATGATGACAATGATGATGATGATGATGACGACGATGATGATGATGGTAATGATGAGGATGAGGATGGTGATGATAATGACGATAATGATAATGAGGATAAGGATGATGATGATGATGATGATGATGATGAGGATGATGATGACGATAACAATGGGAGAATTTCATTACTGATATTCTCATTGTTTCTAGAATAATTTAATATTCTCTACTAAACAGGGCCAGCCATGTGAAGGTGGAATATCATCTAACCCCCCCCCCCCACGTCACTCTCAATTACCCATAACCCAACAAAATCTATGTACAGGAAAAAAATTATTCATGTGTTTTTTGACATACTGATTAAGAAGCAATGTCTCTTATAGCACATGCCAACATACAAGAAAATGAAAAAAAAAACTTAAAATACCTCATATATAGAGTAGAGAATATATGTTAAGGAATACCTCATACAATTCAATGGATTTAATTATCTTCTTCATCCAAGTCATCATTTGTATCATCTGATCCAGATTCAACATTGTAAGGATTATCCATATCATCACCATCATCGAAGTCAGTTTTGATCATCATGTCATCGTCGATATCATCTTCATGGAAATTTTATGCTACATCATTTGATTCAACTAAATCTTCATCATATTCCTCTGGAACATGATGCTTTAACTCATGTTGACCATCATCAACATCATCTTCTTCTTCAAGACCCTCTTCATTATCTTCCTCCACATTATACTTTACTGACCTTCCCCTTGGATCATGTCTAACGAAAAATGACCAACCCCCTCTACCTAGAACCTCAGAGTAAAATACCTGTTCAAATTGGCTTGGAAGAACATATGGCTCCATTCCTAGATAAAAAAACCTTGTATTAACCATGGTAAATCCATTATCATGTTCAATAATAGTTCTATTGGGATCATGTTGATTTAATCGTAACTTATACCATTTGACAACAAACAGAACTAATTTAAATGAGTTAAATTCCCACTTATTAATATCTTCCAAATACCCATAGTATTTATTCTCTGAGAATTATGGATGCATGTCACTTATAGAGGAAACATTGGTCACCACAAAGGCTGCAATTATCCCACAATCAAAAAATTTATTTGTTTCATCCAACTTTTTGATGCAAAATTTATGACCATTGTACCACATAGCATTATGGTGTTTTACTTGCAATAAGCCATACACCTATATGTTACATCCTGAATTGATCATGATTAAGTGTATGTTTATGCTCTTTAGGGAAATAAATGAACGTGTACATCAATATATTTGAAAAAAATTAAATAGTATTCCTAATTAATATGCTTTCTTTCTTATCTTTTAAACCATATGCTAAATCAATTTCCATTTCAATAAGATTTGTATCTCCACTGTGATGTGCTTCTTTAACCAATGAAGCCACACCTTCCCATGGTATTCCATGACCATATTTTTCACATCGTTCAATCCATACCTTTATCCAATCAAGATTGTTTTCTATGTATAAATGAAGTGCATCCCACTCACGACCACCTGGTTCATGAAAGTAAAATTACAATTAAGTATAAATGTATATTCACTTAACATGCAAGTATACATTTTTAATTGATGCATATTAAATATTAAAAATGAAATAAGTATGATATATACATAAAAATCACCTTTCACCATTAGCTATATCCATTAGCTAATAATTACCTTTCACCTCCCTCGATCTACCTTTCTTAGTGAGGTAATCCCATTCAAAATTGTTATTAGAGTATGGATCACAAATGCGACCTAAATTGAGCTTTGATGTTAATTTAGGAAGGCATTCACTAATATACATCATGTTATGGTATACCATATATCCCTCCACCATAGAACCCTCAAGACGTGCTTGTTGTCTAACTAAGCCCTTAAAAAATTTCAAGTGCCTCTTAACCATCCACATGGACCTTGAGTGTACTGTTCCACATAGTTAAATCTCCTCAACTTTGTGTTTGAGGTAGTTTGCTTGTGCATTGAATTTTTTTTAAGGTAGCTGCTTTCACATTTCACACATAAGATGCGGAATTTCTCTCCTCCAATAATTTATATATTCTTTAACGATTTATTTAGATGATAACCATGTACAAGTGATGCAAACAAATAACAAGATTTAACAAAAAAACATTATTTTACAGAACAATTATAAAAATAAATATCAAATATAAGTTCTATAATGATTTAAACAAATACTTTATGCATGGAAAATATCGTTACTTACCTCATGTATTTTCCAAGATCATATATAACTTGTTTGACATTGTTGTTGAAGTTGTGCGGGAGAGATAGAGGTAGAACATACTGTAACAATTATATAAAAAAAAAATCATTATTTTTTCAAAAAGTAGACAAAACAATACCAACAATAATATGCATGAGAATAAAAAAATACAACAATATATATAATAATAATAATAATAATAATAATAATAATAATAATAATAATAATTACCTTGATGAATACATTCCAATAATGTGTTTTCACCCATGAAAAATCACCTTTCTTGGTTATGATATTGTTCATGTTCGAACAAAATCCAGTGAGAAATTCATTTTTTCGTATGAATTCTTTTACAAAATTGCTTTGTTGCTCTGTTAACAACCATGGAATTGAGTTTATATTAACTTGGTATTCGTTGCTATGTAATTGACTGACATCTTTCATTGCATGATTGGCTTCTTGAATGTCATTGCAAATTTTGACAATTTTTTCTTTGTCGCTCCTTAGATCCAATATTCTCCATAATGTTTCAACCACATTCTTTCTGATATGCATTGTATCAAACATATTAGCAAATTCTAGGTGATCATAGTATGGAAACCTACTGAATTTTTTAGGATATCTTTTCATTCCTCGTGGAATCCCATTAATTCCTTCATGATCACGAAGACTATCATGAATCATAGCTTATAAATAATTTACATAAATCATTGTCAAATACAGTAAACAACACACATTAAATAAAGATTGAAAACGTTTCATATATGATGATAGATAGACAATTTGATATGCACATACCTTGACAATTTCTATTATATTGCAACTTCCATATCTGAGGTGTCATTGTCTGTAGTTTTAATGCAGTCTCTTGCTTCCCATTGAATATATGTTTATCGGTATTTTTATACCTATGATTCTTAGAGAGGAAGTACCTATACTAATCAAACACCTCATTTCGTAAACTTTTTGAACGACGGGATTTGATCTTAGGACCACAAACTAGACATGCAACTTTTCCCTTTGTTTGAAGACCTACAAAACGAGTCTATGAATTAGCATTGTTAATTATAGTTATATAAAATGAATGGATTATTTAAAATAACATGCATGCATATATATATCAACTTCATAAAATTAAATACTATTAAAATTCGATGTTATAATTACATACTGCAAAAATGGGTTAACCCTAGGGCATCATGTACTGTCCATACACACATTACATGGAATTGAAATTTCCTTTGTCATATTGGTATAGATACATCATACATAGTGATGTCATTCCATAGCTTTAGTAGTTCACCAATAAGAGGCTCGATATATAAATTCATATATTTAACTTGGTACCTACTTGATTGATTTGAACATATAAAATATATAATTATTACAACCATTAAGACATATAAATAATACACAACAGTAAAAGACAAAAATTATATGACATTATATGAAAATTGAGATTCCACTATATTAAAAACAAATTGTTCTAGACACATACTTGGAATAATCATTGGCAAAATTATGTTCTCCCTCTTCATTGACAACCATGGAGGAATGTTATTGTTGATAACAAAAATAGGCCACACCGAGTAAATAGATCTCTTCTCTGCATATGGATTGACACCATTTGTTTCCAAAGAAATCCTAACATTATGAGGTTCTTTTTTAAAGTGTGGCCATTTTTCCTCCATATCTCTAAATGTAGAACCATCTACAGGCATTTGAAGAGTGTCATCTTGACTTCTATTATGTGCATCTTGCTAATCCACAAATTGTGCTATGTTTTTGCGCATGAATAGTCATTGCAAATGTGCAATAGTGGGAATATAATGAAGAACCTTGCGAGGAACATTTTTTGTTAGTTTATCTGTTTGTTATCTATTGATATGACATTTTGGCCATTCTGTTTAAAATTCATGTTGTTTATAATATATAATATGGTCATCGGGGAATGCATCAATTGTTTCATACTGTATTCCAATTTATTTCATGATGACAGATAAATATCGATATGTGAGAGGTAAAATATTTGATGGTGGTAACAAAAATTAAGCTATTAAGCTGCAACAAATTAAAGTAAAATACTAGTTATAATATAATATATAAATAATATTAATGAAACATGTTTCATCCGTATTAATTTTACTTATGAATTAACAATGAAATTATTAGAGGTAAAAAGATAACCTTTATCACGATTATATATATATCATGGAATATATTACATAACTTAACATCTGTGTGACTGATGTGTTTGAAAGACCATTCATAACCTTCAAGTTCATTATCAACAATATAGAAGCGAGAATATTTGTGTTGGATCCTTCATAAATGGGTTTGTATGCCTTCTCAAGAAGATGTAAATCATGAACATCATCATAGTCATCATTTTCATGATCATGATCATCATCATAATCCATTCTATCATTCAATGAATCATGGATCATTGTATTTGTACTACCATCTTCAACTATGTTATCAATATTATCATCTTCTTCAATATGATCATTGACTTGTTCTTCATTATTCATAGCTCCATGTTCCATCGATGCTTGTTCTAAAATCACATCCTTAGGGAGATATTATGTAGGAGTTCTTTTCTTTATAATTACATGAAACCATCAAAATATATTAGTTAATATAAAAAATATTAAAATGACACCAACATTTACAAATCCAATAATTATAAAGACATATATAATGAAAAAATTACCAATGGATGATAGTGATGTCCCCCTTAGTATTCCCATATTCCCTACAGTTCCTTTTAGTTGTTGTGATATTTATTCTTCTCCTTTTAAATCCCCTACATTGACTACATGGACAATAGCATTTCCCATCACTCTTTCTTTTCAGTCCATCCCACAATCTAGCAAGAAATTCACAATTTTGATTGTGTAGATCAGGAATATTGTTATCTTTTGACATTTTCTGATACCAAGCTTGGATGATGATTACCGATCTTGAAAATTCAAGGTACACACTTCACTCTTTTTAATCATAGTAACAATTAAAATAATTGTGGCTTTTTGTATGTAAAAAAGTCCGCACAAAGATTGTAACTTTTGCAATCCATCGCTTGTATAGAAAACCTGTAGGAATACTCCTATTATATATTTTTTTAAAATAATTTATAGTCAAATATTCGAAAAAAGTAAGATGTTAACCATTGTAATATTGTCCTCGGATATCTGACGACAATCATCAGATTTTCAACTTTTATTGTCGGATATCCGACGAGAGTCGTCGGAGTTTTGACACCTGTCAGATATATGACGGAAGCAAGAGAAATTAAAAAAAAAACAAAAGAATTCGTAATTAAAAAGGTGAAATCCAATGACATGGTCAATTTCGTTAGATTGCGTCAGATTTTAGGTTCAAATATTGTTGTGCACGTCTTATCTATTTGAACCGACATGGTACCCATTGTCGGCTAGGATATCCACTGGAGGATCAATTCCTCCTATTGTTTCTCCTATTAGTGGAATGGAATTTTAAAATCTATGCTACAGGGTACCAATCCTTTTTTGTTTGGAATCCCATCCATTGTATTTCCATTTATTCCTGCTAGTATAGATCCCGAAGAGTGAAGTTTCACTAAATATGGTGGTGTTCCTTCCATCCCATTCAATGTATTTCGATTTGGAGGTGGACACATACCTATGTAAATTCCTTCCATGGAAATTGGATCTTCTACAATCTTCAACATGCCTCAAGGAAGCATGCCTTTCCTAGGCATGTGGAGCTCAAGTTAATGGAATTCTTTAGCCTTCAACGTTCACCACGGGAGCATGAATTTCCTTGGTTTTGTAAGTGTAGTTAGTGGAGATTCCACATAATATGTCGAAGATCAACCAAATTATACTCATATCCATGGATATCAGACCAATCCTTTTGTGGTTCTTCGTATCCCTTACATACCAAGACAATGTTTCAATAGCCCAAACCAATCGATAGTCAATTCCTTGAGAAATTGGAACCCCATTGCACAGAGAAAGCTACCATTCTTGGAAACATTAAATATTCTTGACTTTACTCAGCTAACCAATAAACCAATGTTTCATAACCCTAGTTTTCCATCGGTTCCCATAAAACTTACTTCTGATATACCCAAGTTTGAAGGGAAATATGGGGAATACCTTTCCACATATGTCATGATGTTCCATATTTGGTCTTCATCAAACTCATTAATGGATGATACTATTAGGCTCCATATCTTCTAGATATCATTAACTGGGGTATCCACTAAATTTTACATTGAGCTACCATGAGCTTCTTTCCGAAACTTTGATGCAACTATGATGACATTTCTCAATCACTTTCAATTTCTAGTTCGGTACGAGACTGGAACTGAGCTTTTGATGTCCTTTAGTTAGGATAAATCCAAACACATATCTAATCACATCCATGAGTGGAAGAGAAGGCGTCTCTTTATAAAATATCATATTCCTAAAGAATTATTAGTAGAAAGGTTTATAAAGTCATTGCAACCATTTATTGCAAAAGATGTAGCTCTATCATGTGTCACTATAAGGAACAAACAATCAACAAACAATCATCAAGGAAAAAAACTAGACTTGGTGTAATCACAATCTTGGATGTTACATAAGATATATCCCATTGCTTCTAAAGCAGATGTCGATACAACACAAGGGAATCCTGGAACTCATGCCAATGGTGTGATCAATTCAATAGAAAATGCGACAGTTAGTCAGGTCACCACATAAATGGACAAATGTCTTTAAAATTTCCTCCAACCGCTCAAACCAATACCAACAAACCTACTCCTAACCAACCCTCCAATGTTATGTTAGTACATACTTCTACTTCCAAAGGAAAACAATAAAATGGAAGGAATAAACAAAACAAAAACAAGAAGATTAGGATCAAGGGAAATAATACAAACAATAACAATGCTGGCAAGGACAAGAAAGAAAAAAGGAAGGTGAAGTTCACGTGCAAACAATGTGACAAAGATAATTTAACTCAGGGTGAATCCGCGGACCTGGGTAACACTTTTTGGCAAGCGCATTTCAGCAAAAACAGAAAAACGCACCTCGGTCGAGGGTTTAACAAGCCCTCGACCGAGGTTTTAATATCTCGACCGAGGTTTTATCAAGCCCTTGACCGAGGTTTTGTTCAGCCCTCTACTCAGGTATTCCTTAACCCTCGGTCGAGGTATTAAAACCTCGACCGAGGGTTAATAAATACCTCGGTCGAGGTACATACCTCGACCGAGGTGCCTGTGTTGAAAAAATTATAAAAAGAGTCCGCGGGGGCCGCGGCCGTCTTTTTTGCAAAATTTCACTGTGGAAGCTCGACCGAGAAACGACAAGCGGCGTAAGGATTGGCACACTGAAGCAACCCAAGCACCCCGAAGCAACCCAACCTCGTCATGATGGCGTCGGAGCCAAGAGGTAATAGTTTAAATAATTGTTTTTCAATTTAAATGGAATTTAATTTTTTTTTTTTATAAATTTATAAAATTTGTTTTAAAATTTGGTAAATGTATGTTTTTATAATTTTCATGTTTAAAATGTGTACCGGCAAGCAGAAATGCTGCCGGATTTTTGAAAATTTGTAGTTAAATTGAATTTTTTTGTTAATTTGTTATATATATATAAATTATGTCAACCGGTTGCGTTTATGCTACCAGTTTAATTTTGAAATGTGTCCCGGGCAAGCCGAAATGCTGCCTGATTTTTTTCAATCCTCCGTGAATTCATGGAGGATTGAAAAAAATCCATAAAACACCAACTAAACAAACCTATATGAACCATAGAGACAATTAATCAACTGTAGGCCCGAGACAAATAATAAATTTTTTATAAAAATTTATTTGAAATTGGTTAATAAGTTATAATATTAATAAAAAATTCACATACCCCACCCCCTTTTTTCAAAACATAAATTAAACCTACCATTTAATCTGACCTTACTAACCCTACTTAGCCCCCCCCTCAATATTACTACCTTACCCCCTACTAACCCCTACTAACGCTATTCACCCCTACGTAAATTCATATCTAAACCCCTATTTGATAAAATTCAAAGTGCGGGTCTCAAAAGTAAAACATGTAAGTAATTGGAAAATGGTTGTACCTTACTTGATTATAACATTTAAAAGTAATAAAACTTGTTTTTATTGTATGTCTTTGTGGAGGGGCTTAGAGTAGCCAAACTAGCCCCTGCTCAAAGATTCTATAAGTATCTACCTACAAAGGGGCTAACGATGGTCAATACTGAAAGCATCATTCTTTCAAAGAGGAGATGAAAAATAAATCATCTTTACGTATAGATCCTAAACTCTTGAGTTAGAAACCTTCATTATCGGGAGATTGAAAGATACCCTATAATTATAAATACAATTAATGATGATTAGAAAACTTACATTAACCACTACAAAGACAATTTTTTAAATTGTAAATTCAATAGGTAGTGGTCATCATGCTCATCTCTTATCAAATGGACCAACTCCAATTTTATTTTATTTTTTGTCATTTTTTCCACTTCAAAAACAACAACAAAAAATTCATGGAAGGAAGACTATTATTTTAGGGCAATCTTGGTCTCTTCTTTAAACCATGGTTCTTGAATTTCAACCCAATGACAATGCTTATCTCAACAACCCTAGTTTGTATAAGACTCTTGAATCTTTCCATCTCACT
>LPNX010566412.1:28515-224724 GCA_001517045.1 Pseudotsuga menziesii | reverse complement strand
CTTTTTAGTGGGATTTTCAGGGAAATATGGTAGGCAAATGGACAAATGAGCCATGTAGTGGGGTAGATGAGGTAGTTAACCATTTTTGGGTGTTAACAACTTGGACAATAAGAAATAAGATTAAACCATATGTATGAGATTTAAAATTCGATTACCATAAGTTGAAGCTTAGTAAAAATGGATTGCACAAAAAAATATGAAAGTAAAATGTAATATAAAACACCTCAAGGGTCTTGTTCTAGAGATGTTGTCGTCAATAGAAAAAATGTTTTGTATCAAAATTAAATGTGCAAAGTTAAATTGTTGGAAATTAACTTCAAGTGATATTTTGCAAGTGTAAAACAAAGTAATTGATAACAATTAAAGTGTATCGTGTTTATATAATGAGAATGAAAATTACTAAGATAAACTTGGAGTGAATTTTTTAAAATTAAAATTGCTTCATAAAACTAACTAAATAACTATTGGTCTACCTCATATAACAAAGATAAATTTATAAACTAAACATGCCATGAACCATATTTATATTAAGTTAGCAACATTTAAAAGAAGCAAAATTAACAATAAAAAATTTAACTGAAAATAGATCAAAATTAAAGAAGTGGTTATGTAGCTTATGAATGCATTGATTAGTGTCTTAGTTAGAGAATTTGGGTGACTAGATTCTAAAGGAAGAAAGTAAGGTGTTTGATATAAAAAATATGGGATTGATTGAAGAGCTCAATCAATTATTTCTTCTTTGTGATGACTAAGTCATTTCTCCAAATCTCAAGGAAGGGGATTCTAGTGTAGAATCTTCAATATACTCGCAATACACTTAAAAAACATTTTCTATAGTACCAAATAAGTGCATGGAAATATAGTGTATAGATGCAAGCTAAAATTTCAAATAGAACCTACAACAATAGAAATAAAATACCATGCAAAATATACATCAAGGTTGAGCATCCATATGAAGCATCAAAGTGTAGAAGGTAAGGATGAACAATACCTTGAATGATATTTTAGACTATTATTAGTTTACAGTGCATTTGATTGTTTTGAGTTTTCTTATCTAACCTACCTTATTTTACCCTAGTTGGTGTTTTCCTGCTTTCACTTCCTTCTACTATTACTTGGTACTCTTATTATGTCTATATGTGATGGATCTGTTGAATTTAACCAAGTGGTGGTTGTAACAAGGAATTAATAAAACCAACATAGATCCATCATAACAAGATCTATCAAGCACTGAGAGGGATCCTTTTGGCCTTATTCCAGTCGACCCAGGCTCATATCCTTAGTCGGCAACAAAAACCCAAGATATCGACCCGACAGAGGAGGACCTTGTCGATAGAACCTACGATGCAGTTGCAGTCTCACTCGAGATATTAATTAAAGACACACATATACAATAGTTAATGTGGAAACCAATCTGGGAAAACCCATGAAGGTGCTCTTCATCTGGCATGATAAATATGTTAGCACATTTTATCTGTGCACTTAGCTTGCAAACGCTTCTCTAGATATTCTTTAGAAATCATACATACTTCTCTCCTCATGATCTTTGGTTTTGGGGCTATGTATTTCTTCCTGCCTTCACTCCATTATCGATTTATACACAACTTGGACCACTTCTCTATCTAAACATCTCTCTTCTTCCCTTTTCAACCTACACAATGACTTAACCCCCAGGATAAACAACAAGTAACCAACCAGCTGACTAGCTAACCCGACACAAATATTGGGTTCACCCTTTTATAAGCTTCTACATGTATTAATCAACCGACTCTTGTATGTTATCCGACATGCTGTCATTTCTATTTTTTCGTACATTCAATTACAACTGACAATAGGAACCATTGGCCCAATAATACAATTATGATTTATTACCAAAAGTGTGTTTTATTCTAACTAACTCCTTACCCACGATCAGTTGAACTGTCCTTTTCGACTCCTCTACTCTTCTTCTTTCATGGTTCCTTCTGTTGTGGTTTCTCTCGTCATTGATATTTCCATCGTGGCTGTTTTTTTCACAACTTCTCTTCCATCGCATACTCTTCTTTTGTCGCAGCTCTTCTTGTGACCAAGAAAAAAATAACTTCTTGAATGTATCCAATCTTTCTTGAGGTGTAACTTCTTTTATCTGAAATTTTTACACACTAAGAAAAAAATAACACCTGAATATATTTGATCCCTCTCGATTCTTTATAGTTTAATATTAAATCAATATAAATTGATATATTTAGGTTTAAGATCAAATCAATATAACTTAATATTCTTTGTTTGAGCCGACATCATTTGCATTTTTATTTCTTTTTAATAGGAATTCATGTTACATAATGTTACACAATGTATGCGTTACAACATCTCCCCCATACTATGTGTAAGCACCTCGCTACTCTCGATGCAACAATGATCACAATATTTCCCACATAACCTACAACCCTCATTGGCATTTTCTCTCTCTTAGTTTATCATTTCCTAGTATTTACTCCATTTAACCTAATCATTATTCACCATACCTTTCCTGCTTCCTTTCTACCTTTTGACTCAAATATTTGTAACCTCGAACTACAGTGAAAAGGCCCATGTATATATTGTGATGTCAAACTCATCATTAAGCCTCCATTCGAGTTCATTTCTTAGTTTTGAAGGTGAATATGGGCCTAACCCTATCTGAACTAAGTTCGTTTTTGTAAGGGGAAATGTTTAATGAAAAAAGTTATACATTGTTGTGCATTTTCCTATTTATTAAGATACTATAGCAAGCTATGATGAAAATTTTAAAGGCTCTTGAGTGCTTATACGAGCATGCCAAAATTTGATTTTCGATTATCTAATCCCTATTAAAATATTGTGATGTTGATTCCAAGCTTGAGCTCTTTGTTTCAATTATTGATGCAATGATATAGTTACTTAAAAATGAGTTCACCCCTTCCCTTGACTAGTAATCATTATGTTTCATTTTTGTGGATATAAGTTCAATTTGATTCCATTTTCTCAAAGTTCAGTTCGTTCATGGGAAGTATAGTTAACAAAAATGTTATAGGTCATCATGTATCCAAATTCTTAAATATTTTATTAAAATTATGATACAATACTTTAATACTCTCTAATTTTCATGCATGCCTGCCCAAATTTGAACTTCGGCCAATCAATTCTCCATTCTCTCCTACCTACCGTGTATGTGTGTGTGTTTAACCATTAAAACCCACCTCTACATGTCCTCATCTATCACATTTCTATATAACCTTCCCCGATCCATTTTTTATTCTTACCTGTTGGCTATGATTACTCGATTCAATTAAATGCATTGTTTACTTTGCACAACCATAATATTTTAATTGGGCGGTATCATATGGATGTTTCCTCTTAAAATTATCAAATGATGGCCATACTTTCAGATTTTGATGTACATGCAAGTTCTAGAAATATAATATTGTTATTCAAGAATTTTTTACAAAGTAAGAGAATAAATACAACAAGTCTTATTTTGTTGAATCTTGTTTTTGGTTTCTATAGATGAGATTTTTCATTAAGGGTTCAACGAACCCTCCTATATGAAATAAAGGAAGGGGAAATATGGACCATCATGTTGGGAAGTGTTTGTGCTATAAATTCTATCTAGACTATGGATGTATAAGCTAGGACAATCTCAATAAAACTAAAAGAAAATGAATTAGTTTTTGGTTTTTATGATTTTGGTTTGAAAGATTCATTCAATAGAAGGGAATAATCTAATCATCAAACAAATGCAAACATTGAATCATAAATAAATCTTAGAGAATTGAAACATAAATACATAAAGCACATATATAAACCATAAGCATCGTAAAACAAGAAACTGGTTTGTCCACAAATTAGTAAGCATTTGCATGAATAATAACTTAATCAAGAAATGAAATCACCAATAGGGTGGTCAAACTGACCATAAACATAACCAGCAAAGAGGATCAAATAGTGGCTTATATATATGTATTCATATCAATAGTATCGATATCCAAAAAGAACTTACATGAGAGTAAAATGCATTAGTCTAAGTATATAACAGTGCCTCAGTCCTATAGCCCTTCTCCCGAACAAAATTACCAACATTCTTGCACTGTATGCTTGTCCCCTTTTTATAATTACAAAGATCCTAAAATGAAGTAGTTCCATATTCACTTCTTTAGTTCAAGTTCAAAACTACTCAGCAGTTACATTAACCAACTTTTGAAATATTAAAAACTAATTGAATGAAAATAGCAAAATAAGATTCTTGGGAAATTTGGTGAATTTCTGAAAAATGGGTCTCAAAGAAGCCTCCATATCTCTCGATCCGGGACACCTGTACGAAAAATGAGAGAGGTTTTTCTAAATGAGTCCGTGATGAACAAACATATATCTTGGTTCTTAAAACTTATACTCCAATTGATCGGAAGACGTGTCGAAATTTTGTAACTAAAACAATAAATTATTTAATATTTTAACCCTTGAAGAATAGATCTTAAAGATTAATTCGAATCTTTCAAACCTTGACAGCTGTTGCAAAACTGCAAGAGGTTTTTGTGAATGAGTCTGTTGTGGACAAAAAAATCTTTTTGTTTTCCAGAATTCATTTCCATCACCTCGTAATCTGCTCTCAATGATAATGAGAAAAATAGAGAAAAACAGAGAAAAACATAGATTTTGGTTTTTCATCTCTTAAATCTTCTTCAAGAATGCATTCATGCTCATCCTAGTCATGTTTTTTTGCTTTGCACAATTCCAATTACCTCCTTTATCCATAATTTCTGAAATTAATCACCGACTGGCTTCTTGGAAGTAAACAGGATTAGAAATATTAACAAATCTGAGAATACGTGGCTTCCCCTGTCTTCAGTTCTCTCAGTGATGAATCATCATGAATTTTCCAAGTGTTTTAATATATTAAAAAAATCCTTGGTGATATTTGAACATCATAAAATTTAATGTACAAACACTAGCCATTAATCAACCACGATTCTCCATCATTTCAGATTCCAGCAGTGCGGGAATGTCTTCGTAAAAAAATCTTTACAAACAAGCTCAACATAGAGGTTAAATTATAACATAAGAGTTAAAGCAAATGCTAATAAGTATTTTGAAGACCTTTTTTTAAATAAATGAAACATTTAAATAAGCCACTATGTATAGAGGTAAAATAAAATAAAATAACATTCATAACATAGAAAATGGAAAGAAAATCAAAACTATTCAATTTAAAATAAAACAAAAAAGAAGTAAAAAGGAATGAAAAATTAAGAAAAAATCAAATAGGGATTAGGTACAATTCCAATTTTAACAGGAAGAATGGTAAACTTCAGAAGATTTTATTTTCTATTAATTTCAACATAGACTCCAAAGAGTTTGTACAACTTGCACAAATTGTTCATATTTTCCTTGGTGCCCCTCTTCACTTGCAACCAAAATTGCACCATAACCCTAGTACCGTTGAAAAACCCCAAGACCCCCTACTATAATGATAAAAGTGTCTTTAAAATCCCCTTCAACTCTTCCAATCCAATTCAGTTAAGGAAATAATCCACCTCATCAGTCTCTAGAAAGTCCTATAAAGCCTGCCTCTTGAAAGAATAATGTTTATTCCCATGTTCATGATAAGGCCACAAAGCAAGATCCTCCTCTTAGCCCGCAACAGTTTGTTGACCCATTGGTGTAGTAAAAAAAGGGTAAGGAAAAGGTCACACTTGAGGAAAAAATTTCTGTAAAAACAAGCTCTTCATCTAAGATACAAGAGAAAATCAAAAGTTGGAAGAAATTGTAGCTAGTTTGAGGCTCTTGTAGCCCTAGCCTTAATTCTCCTTTTCATATTTGCATCCATAATTCTCTAAATGGTTGTTTCAATGTTTCACAGGATATTTGGACCATTTGAGAATGGTTGTGGGTGCATCCACAGAGGTAGGTTACATTTTTTGGCAACACGAATTCGGCAAAAATGGAAAAAACGTACCCCAATCGAGCTTTTAATAAACCCTTGATCGAGGTCTTAACAGCTCGATCGAGGGTTTATAAAGCGCTCAATCGAAGTTTTGTTAAATGCTCGATCGAGATTTTTGTTAACCCTCGCTTGATGGTGTGGAACCTCAATCGAGGGTTAAAAAATGCTCGATTGAGGGTTAAAGTAGACCTCGATCAAGCATCTTTAATTTCCTATAACTAGGAAACATGCCCATCATTTAATTGGATATGGATATGAACTTCCTTTGATGGATATTAGTCATAGAGTAATTGGGTTATAGATGTGATTAATCACATCTATGACTCCAATTAATCACATCGATAACTCCAATTACTCTACAACTAATATCTATACATAAAATCTAGGGGAAGTGACAGTAGTAATGCGTTTACTTGTTTTTTCTTCAAGGTATGTACTATTACCCTCAAGTATCATTATTATAGTCGAAATTATGTTTTATTAAATTTTATTATCATATAATTCTATGTTTGATTTTAATTATATTTGGGTGTCCATATTCGTGTGCACACTCGAATATGTTTTTAGTTAAAGTTTTGAAAAACTCGATTAAGCTGCTAGCTCGATCGATCTTTTGTCTAACTCGTTTGATCAATGGTTTTAGAGACCTTGATCGAACTCATAGCTTGATCTTGACATTGTATTTTCATATGCATCATGTAAAATTTCATTTAATGAAGTCTTCCAAAAGATTCTTGGACACCTTGTATTTTGAATCCCCATTTGAATTCATGTCATTGAACATTTTCAATTCTTGTCGAAATGAGAATTAGTATCATGTTTAGTTTCCATACTTTTTGTTTTTCGGATCCCACAGATGCCATAACACATTTTCTTTTATTTAATTTCCTCCACTCTTAGCATTATATAACACCAAAACAATTAGTCACGTGTTATTGATGTAAATTCTAATGTCATTCAACAATTTATTAGCAAGATTAATTGCAAATGTGTGACACAATAACAATTTTGAAAAGTAAACAATGGAAATTGATATAACCCAAGGAAATGAGGTCATTTATTTTTCATGCTCACATTTTCATCTCTCTAAAGGTACTAAAAATACTTTGCTCCCTTGTATATAATTTTTAATTTTAAAAAACTACAATTATGTGATATGACTCTGAATTTAACACTAATTTTTATCTTAATCGTCCTGTTCTATTTCGCCCTGGGATCTGGGATTTAAATATATGACCCAAGGATATATATCGTAGGTATCATAATGTAGTCTTGAAAATCCAGGTCAAATGGATACAACTCACCTAAGTTCAGCTCATCAACTGAATGGCATGCATCATTGCTCTCCTTGGTTCAATGCAAAAATAATACTATGGAAATGATGCATGCAATTAAGTTGATGAGCTAAACTTAGCTGAATTGTGTCCACTTCACTTGGATAATAAGGACTACGATCTGATACCTACGATATAGATCCTCAGGCCAGATATTTAAAGCTCAGAGCCCAGGGTGGAATAGATCTAGACGATTAAGATAAAACTTAGTGTTTTCAAAGTCATATCACTTAATTGTAGTTTTTTAAAATTAAAAATTATATATGAAGGAACAAAGTATTTTTAGTATTTAAAACCTTTCACTACATTTCTATAACTCTAATTCTGATCTTCAATTCCCCCCCCCCCCAACTACTACTCCATTCCAGCCCTGTTTTGTGTTTTGAAGTAGTTTAATGAACATTAATAAGCTTTTAACAATCCACTTATCAAACCCTTGGCCCCATGGCGGTTTGTACCAAAGACTTCTGGTTTCCAAGTAAAATGACGAAAGGTCTATTAGTAGAATAAGCTGGCAATGTCATGATTGTTTTTTTGTTTAAATTTCTAAGATATTTATTATTTGCAGAGTTGGTCGAATCAAATGATGTTGAAATTCCTTATGTCCATTATCTTAGTTGGTTCCTAGAATCCCATTTCTAAAATGTCTTGCATGGGCATAATCTTCTAGATAGGGTAGTCATGGTGGTGAGCGTGCATATAAAACCTTGGTAGTCATGTACAAAGATTTTTTTTTTAAATAATTAATAGAACCTCGATCGAGGGTTTCTGAAAACCTCGATCGAGGGTTTTATACCTCGATTGATCTACAAAGCTCGATTGAGGGCCGGAAAAACAGAGAATTAGCCCTCTTTCGGGAAAATCAATGTTTCTCTGTGTCTTCTAGGGGTGTAAATGCTGCCATTCATGGCACACAATTGAGCGGAGTTCATACTGATAGATTCATCACCGAATCCTCTATCCATTGATGTATCATGCATGCGTTTTGGCATTCATTTGGGATTTTTTTTTAATTACTTCTAAAAATTACACTTTGAAAACCTGACAACAACTTCGAAGCAACTCAAAGAAAAATCCGTAGGGTAAAAAATACACATCGAAAAATTTCTGAAAAATACACAGCCCACACATCGACGCGTCGTCTTCAAAAGGGTATCTTTGGTTTTTCAATTTTTGAAAACAGTGAAAAAAAAGCTGGGATGGACACACATGTGTATAAAACGATGCTGAAATCACATGTGGTCACTTTCAAACAATAATAAATAATTGTATATTGTGAAATAAATTAACAAAAAAATATGCAGACCACAGTGCATTTTGTGTAGATCATGCTCGTATATATATATTTTTAAATTATTAATGTAAGATTGAATTATTGGGGATGGGAACGAGCCAATTATTAACTTCTTCAAATTTTAAAGGTCACACAATTCATTAAATGCAAAATTTTACATATTAAATGACATCAAAATATTTTTTTAAAAATATCATTGGGAATGCAACATAATATTCTACATTTTTTTTTTACTACAAGTCGAAATTCACATGGCATATATGCATTTCAAGGGCTTCTATCTAGCACATCAGTAAAAAATCAGGTTTTCATCGCCAAATTTACCCAAAAAGTGTTACCCACCATCATGGAATCACCCTTGTGACTTTTGGAAAGAACTTGTTTTTTTGGGACTGTAGTGCCATGGTTGGGAACTTTGCATGGATACTTTTGTTTTTTCCCTTACCTTATGGTATTTAAATGTTTTTATAAGTATGGATCATTTATTTTATGATTTGATGGAATAAGAGTTTAATCTGTGTATGATGTTTACTAAAAGCACTATGCATTGCTAGAGGAGTTTTGAATATTTGAGAGCTACGAAGAAGGGAGTCACAAGTAGTTTGGGATACCCAAGTTGATAAATGGGGAAATAAGGAGGGCCCCCTTTTTATTAAATTGGTTTTTTACCCATATTATTTACTCGTTTTTCTATTTTTCTTCGACCCTTTGTTGTTGTAAGTTTTGGTGTTTTACATTTTTTCCATGTGCTGAGAAAGTAAAGAAAATAGTTAGTAACTGTATGGTTACTTGGGCTATAAAACAATATTGGAATTTTAGAAAATGGTTTGTTGGACTTATTATTGAGGGTATGCAAGTTATACAACTTCTTTGATATTTTTCACATATAGTCTTTCATTTCATACCATGTTATATCTATTTTGACAATTTCCATGAAAACATGAGTCTCTTTGGGTAGAAGTTATGAGGTTTTTGATCCTTCATTTTAAAATAAAAAAGGTATAATTTCATTATCTAGATCATTATGCTTATTTGTTCATTTAAATATCATATAGTCCTGATTTTCCAATATACAACTGTGCCCTAATATTATTTTAAACCTGAAACAATTTTTAGTTCAATATTCTTATTTCTTATCCACTCATTCTAACTAAGCAGTGATTACACATTAGATGATTATGTCAGGGACATATTCATGGTCTAGAATCTCGTAAAAGTCCATAAGATATTGTTGGGACTTGTGTGTAATGAGAGAAGAAAATTAATAAAAAAAAATCTTCACATTGTATCACCTCTTTGTTCACTTACATGGATTATGATTTTTCTTAAGTTTTGTTATTTTATTATATGTTCATTTTTGGTTAAAATTTTGACTATGTTTAGTCTTTTTTATATTAGTTATGTATAAAAGTGTTTTTAATATTTTATTTTTATTCAATAATTTTTTTTATCATGTAATATTTGTTTAAACAAAATTTATAAATTAAAAAAACTTTACATTTTTTTTCTTATTAAATTAATTATCTCAAGCTTACGAGATCATTTATGAAGGTATAGCCAATGAATTAATTTTTATCATTTGGATATAAATTGGATTTTATTTCCATTCATTCGATATAGAAAATTGTAAGGTTGAAGTTGTTGATTTTGAGGCATACCATTTTCTAATCAACATATTTTTGTAGAGCATACTAGGGATCAAGTAAAATCATCTCCAAGTTTCAAGAAAAATGCCTTTGGGAAGGCATTTGTATTTTCTTGTGTTTTTTGCATTTTTATTTTAAAAAAATATGTTGCTTTGAAATTCTGAATTTTAATGACTAAAGAAAGAATACGTCAACCATAAGTCGAAAATCAAAATAACATTGTTAGTCATTTGTTGTC
The DNA here is from genome assembly GCA_001517045.1 of Pseudotsuga menziesii. Lineage (NCBI taxonomy): Eukaryota > Viridiplantae > Streptophyta > Pinopsida > Pinales > Pinaceae > Pseudotsuga > Pseudotsuga menziesii. The sequence continues at coordinate 214,274 of LPNX010566412.1, read as the reverse complement.
TACTGTTGTAATAATAGTAGAAAATACCCCTAAAAAGCTTCAAGCTTTATTTTTTTCAATATTCTTAGCTCAACTTTAGGATCAAGTTTATAATTTGAATTAAGATTGAATAAAACATGTAAAATTGTCTTACATTAATTGAATACATCTTCTTTTAAGAAATCGATCCAGATCTTGAATCCTATGATTGTAATCTATAGACATCAACCTCATATTAGGTTTAATTTTCTTTAGTAGACTAACATACAATCTTATTTGCTTAGTCATATCTTGGATACACACAAAATTGTGAACAATTAGAGTCATCTTGGGAAGCGATTCACTGAGATATTACCATTGAAACACAACGAGTTCTAGTAGCAAGGAGAGCTCATAATAATCCTCATTTATAATAAATTTTTCATGTTTGAAATCCCTTTGTGTTCTCATCGAATTAAAGGCCATTCACTTGAGTTTGATTCACTGTTGGAAGTTAGGAAAAGAAGGAAAAAACTTCAAAAACTTCATAGATTCTTGGTTCAATATTTTTTAAATTTAGAATTTGAGTCACCTAACCATCACACCTTATTATCAGAAACTCCACATTCCATCAGAAGTAAGACGAATTCTTCAGCAATTCCATCACAGTACACTTGGGAGCATGTAAAGTGGATTCCATCCTACAAATTCTACTACAAAACCATGTAAAGTAATTGGAAAATATGGTCTTTTTCAATTTGAAGAGGACACCAACAATACCCAGTAGACACCTTTGAACTTAGCTCCTATAACTGCTCTGTTTCCTATATTTAAGGATAATTTGCCTAAGTTTTCCACCAATGGTACCTACACTATTAATGATAATTTTAATGCTTTTTCAAATTATTTTCATAATATAGGAGCAAAGATTAATGATGCCTACATGCGATTATTTCTGAATTCATTGGAGGGAAAATTTGTAGCTTATTTTTTCAATTTAACTCCTAAATATTTTTCCAATTGAACTGACCTTTTCTATTGGTTTAGGTCAACTTACTAGAAACCACCAAGTCTAATAGATTATCTAAAAGAATATAATAACTTGGTATTTGAATAAGGACATGGAATTAAATCCTTTAACTTACGTTATTCAAAACTTTATAATTGAATTCTTGAACACATTGGATCTCATAACCAACCATCCTTAATCCATTATTACAACAATTTCCCCACTTCTTTCTACAATCAGTTGGAAGAAAATGGTGTTAATGATCTCCGTTCAACCTTGCAAACATGTTTAGAATGAAAAGAGAAAGCTAAGCGAACTAGGCGGCCTTTGATTGATCGAAGTAGGAATCCATATCTCAATACTATGCTTCAACTTATGTAGGATATGAACAAGTGAATGGTTTATTTCGAGAGAAAAGTATCATATAATTATGCAATCCAAGGAAATTTCTGACTTTTTCCACCTCCTCCTCTACCTCAAAATCCTCAAAACAGAACCATTTTTACTTGCATACGGTTCAATTTATGTGATGATCACCACGATCCTAACAATTGTGAGGTAATGAAGGCCACTAAAGAATGCATATTTGGTAAGTCTGAAACTGATCAGATTACTAGTGCTTTAGATTGGATGGATGATGGAGATGTTATAGCTGTTACTAGAATTAAAATGTTTAAGAACATAAATAAAACTACTTATTTTAATAGAAATTCTATCATTTATTCTAAAAAATATCTTATTATAAGTACTCTTGTTAGTACTACAAAAAGTTATGCTCAACCACAAACCTCCCAATAGACAACAACTTCTTTTACGTCCATTCCAATTGATAGATATAACATAGTAGAAGACTTATATAAATTTAAGGCCAATATTACTCTTCTTGACCTTTCCCAAAATCCCAAGCAGCGAGAGAACCTTGGAGGTTTTTAGATGAAGATGCATCAACTAATATCACTCCATGGTCTCAAAATATTAACACCATTTTAATCCATTTTTTTCTTTCAAACATCCCTAAACAAATGTCCATTCTATGTATTAATGAAGCTTATAGATAAAATTGCTCATTGTTGTCTCATTGATGGAGGCTCTGGACTCAAGTTTATGTAAAAAATAATTATGGAGGAACTAAAACTTTCATGTAAAAATGAAAATCCCATAAAAATTCTTTCCTTTAACAAACAACCCGAAACTACTATCAATGAGGTAAAAAATGTTACCTATATAATGTGTTCTCATCCTAAGATATCCACTACGTGTAATATTCAAGTTATGGGCATGGGCGTGAGTAATTATTCCATTATTTTGGGAAGAGATTGGAAATCTCTTAATGGTGGGTTCTTTCTATGGATGGATCACACTTAATTATTCCTATAGGTCCTAAAAACATCACATCCTTTTGTGAAAATCAAATCGTACCTTAGATTGAAACACTTTTACAACCTTCAGTAAATTTCATTAAGACTAATATTGATCTATATTCCACCTTTTTGGAAAATGAGATTGGTAACATTAAACATATTACCATTAATGATCCTCAATATCAAATTTTTTGGAAAATGAGATTGGTAACATCAAACATATTACCATTATTGATCCTCAATATCAAATTTGGCATATGCACTTTGATGGTTGTTGTCTATACAACTATAGGAAAAAGCCATCCTTCTGTATATTGTCTCAATTTTTCTTGCACTAATAATGTTGCTGAATTTGAATCTTTATTGATGGGAGTGAAGAGAGATTTAGATTTGGGTTATAAAAAATTGTTAGTTTCTGGTAATTTTGAATTGATAATTAATGTGGTTAAAACAATCTATTCACATGCAAATAAATTGTTAAGGAGATACATTGTTTTAGTTTCATAACTGATTCAAAACTTTTCCTCATTTAATATCATTCATATTTGAAGAGGATTTAATTCTATTGTTGATAGCTTAGTGTTGATGCTCAAAGTGATATGGGGAGGAATGTTGAAAAACACCCTTGAAGAGTTGGTCAAGGGGAAGATGGGGATGGAAACCCAGATGATGCTTTAAGCCCTCAGATGGATATGATTAAGAAGGTTAGTTGATGAGACTCTATGTATTAATACAGTAAGAAAAATGTATTATTAAGTAGGCATGGTTAAGTGCGCTAAACACTTAATAATTGAAAGTGTCAGCTATAAACAAATGTTCAAAACTAACTAAGAAATTATGAAATAATGGAAAAAGAGAAATGAATGACTAATGAATTAAACTAAATATACCGGTTACAAAATATAAAACTAAACTATACAACATTACAAAATATTTTTAAGAAAAATAAAAGTGAAATTAATAAAATGTTTCAAATACATACTTTAGATTGCATTAGTGATTTCATGCACACAATATTAGTACGTAAATTAAACTCAAAATACACAAATAATTTCATTAATTCTAAGCATAAAAAATTAATCCATTTTTGAGGTAGTCATTTTTAAGCTTTGAGAATTTTATGAAAATGAAAATTTTAAATTTAACAATTTTCATTAGATTAAAGAGGACAAGAAACTAAACATAGCAACTAGTTTACTTTTGAAAAGACTACATTAGGAAGATAATATATATATATATATATATATAGAGAGAGAGAGAGAGAGAGAGAGAGAGAGAGAGAGAGAGAGAGAGAGACTTTAATATTTACAAACTATACAATATCCAGAATGACATAAAAAATAAAATAAAAAAGTGAAGATGAATGATAAATATAGAGAAATAAGGATGCAAGTATACTTAAAAGGTTTTTTTTATTGAATTGGAATTTAACAGTCATTAAAGTACAATAGGACGCAATCAGTTTTTAACCCCTGAGAACTGGAGGTTTCCGAGACCCTATGTCACTCTCAATGTTCTAGGTTCAGCTGAGTGAAACCTAAACAATGTGAGTACTCCATATTCAGATTGTCATGAAGGTAGATTGCATGCATGAAGTCATCAGTCATAAAAATAGATAGGAAAACTCGAAAAAATATAGGAAAATAAAACGTTCCTCCGATACACTGCCTTCACATTAATAGATGGACTATAATGCCCCCATTTTGTGTTCTATTACTCTACAAGTGGACATGGCCTTCGAAGTCGTGTCAAACTAATCAAAAACAAAATTAATTAATTATTTAATGTCACCAGGTAAAAAGTAAATTTATAGTGACGTTGAATAATTAAATTGTAAAATGACTATTGAAAAAGACACTTTATTAATAAAAGGTTGAAAAGAGTAAAAGTGGCAAAAAATGGTCAAAAAGAGAATAAAAATGAAAGTGACCTCATTCTCTCATTCATTCATGTTAATTCTCATTTTTAGAAGTGAGACAAATACACCCTAGCTATAGTATGATGAGAAATCACTCAAATTTCTCATTTACATTCATTGAAGAAGGAGATTCAAGCTGGTGGGAAAAGAGAGATTGATTGGTGTGCAAAATGTCGAGTATCAGTAAAACTGCATGGTATAACCGCCACACCTCTAGGAATATAAAAAATGTGGACTAACTGCCACTCCTGATAATAGGGCCTTGTGCTTGGTTTCATATGTTCATTAACATTTGTAGGTTTTTGTGCAATGACAAACCTTACAGTTTTTTTGTTGGAAAGTTGTACTCCTTACTTGCAGGGTTTACCTTTGGCTAAGAAACCACGAAACCGGGGAATATAAGTTGTTAATCACCTAGGTATCGCACCCATCCTGGATCGCACCATCCCTTAACATGGATGGATTTTTGGTAGTAAGTTTTTTCGTTACATCAAAACCTATAGATTCTGGTGTAACAAAAAACCTTACATGGCACCAGAGATGAGGTATAAGGTTCAATTCCCCCAAGTTGTTAGTTGTGGAGCCTGATATTTCATATTTAGAGATGTTATTCAGTCGTGTTTGTAACCCAGGTTTACTGTACACTCATTCCCCAACTTTGGGGTTCGAGAAATACCAACATTTTTTCCTACCCGTGGTATTGGGTTAACCGTAGTATTTTCCCATGGTATTTCCCCTATAAAAGAAAAGCATTGTAATATAGTTGTTTATGGTATGGTATGGCATGGTAGGGTATTGTATTGTATTGTAAACAATCTTTGTGATTGTGTGAGTGTGAATATGAAGAGCAATGGAGTTGTTGCAGGTTGTATCCCTTCTTCTTTATGGACGCTAATAAAAGGACTAGCAATTTTTGTGTGGACGTAGCCCATCTCTTGGGTGAACCACGTTATATCTGTGTGTCTCTGTAATATGTTAAATGTGTTTTTTCATCTTGTTTAATCATTTAACTATATATCTGTTATTTCTATGCGGTCCTAATTCTAACACGAGCTATGCCAGAGGAATATTTTTGGAGTATCGGTACAACCACATGGTATAACCACCGCAGCTTTGAGAATATAAAAATGTGGACTAACCACCATTTCTGATAATAGGGCCTTTTTCTTAGTTTCATATGTTCACCAACATTTGTAGGTTTTGGTGTAATGACAAACTTTACACAAAGATGGAAGAAGATTAGCATATATTAATCTTGTTGCAGCCAGTGAGGAGAATTCAGGAAGGTTATGGGCATCTTTGGGGCTTGTGGGACCACGAATAAGTCCACATCATCATTTGCATCATGAAGGGGGAGTTCAATAGGTTGTGCCATAAAATCCGGGGTAGTAATATCTAGTGAAGGGACTGAATTCATTCAAGAAGGGGGGCACTTTTAGTTGGGGGTTGAGATTCAGTGGTTCCTGAGGGAAGGTGCACTAGTTTGGGAAGAATCCAAGCTCTAGTTATTACCATTGTGTATTTATTGTTTATAAGAAAGGGAATAACACCTAGTTTTCTCCACCAATTCATGGTTTGTGTAGCTAGGAATTTTGCACCTCCAGCAGACAAGAATTGTTCCTCTAGTTTGAATGGTTCAGATCTAGAACAAATGAGTAACACGGAATGCCAGACTCTCCCTAGATCTGTTTAAGCACTTGAATGGAATGCCATGCTTATTTTATTAATGAATGTCTTCATTATCCTTGAAGCTTTTTCCTCTGTTTACCTGCAAAAATAGAAGACAACAATAGAAAGTGATAGCATACAAGATATAAAAACTGGATCTATGCTTGTGACCAAGGATTCAAGCAATGCATACACATGATACAACATATACGAGAAAGAGAAAACATTCTTTATTAACAATAATCAGAAAGACTACAACCTTTATGCCTTGGTGTTGATATTTCCTTCCAATGGATCCTTGCCTATAAATTCACCTTTCCTCTAAATACTCCAGAATTATTTTGGCAGAGTGTGGGTATGCAACACAATTCTTCCTCCTCTATCCCATGGGGAATGAGCCAGTATTTAAATCCATGGGAGGATAGGTATGGTTGAGGATCTCATGGGTGAGGTAGAGATAATATCCAAAAAGGAAGGATCTCGAGCTCCATTTGGTCCTAAACCATAGGGATGGCGATCCACGGAGGTAAGCCTCAAGAAGCCTCTCGAAGCTTCTTCGTTTTCCTTGAAAACATGAACATTGCTCCTCTAATGAAGCAAAGAGGCGGTGTTAATGGGTTAACGCTTCTTACAATAGGGACAAGAGTGGTGGCACCGCTCTTTTCTCATGTATTAGGAGCGTTGCTGACTGTTATACCCAAATCCTGTCACCAACATGTGATGAGATCCTTAACACCTATGTTTTCCCTAAATCCCAAACTTGGAGTGGAAACATGCTCTGGATGCCAATTCTACATAAAAAACCCTAGAACCGCCTTTTCCCTTTAGGTGATGAGTGGTACCTTGTTCAGCATCGCCTGAGTCCTGTTATAGAGAAGCGGTGCCACCGTGTATGCGCTTTGTTCTAGAAGTGGTTATTACCTACAACACTCTGTCATAAGGGTGTATAAGCGGTACCATCGGTAAAAGGTGAAAAAAAGAAGCTTCATGAAGCTTCGAGATCAAAAGCTTCATGGATAGCCTTATCCCTACTCACCTGGTTTGGTTGAGCTCGAGATCCCTCTTTGTAGGATCTATTGGCCACCTCACCCACCAATCTCTCAACTATCCATATCCATTTGAGCCCTATAAATACAAGCTCAGGTCCCATAGTTGAGGGGAGTGAGAGACCTGAATGGTAATGTTATGCTGTTGAATTGACTACCTAGCCCAATCCATTGGAGAGCACAAGAGAAAAAGTTGGAGCTATCGGGGATGAGGTGTTTGTCTTGTGGAGGAGTTTTTCAACACTAAGGCAATGGTTGTAAGCTTCTTCATTGATTTCTTAATGCAAAGATGATTTCCGCCCCACATATCTGTTGTACTGATCTCACATGTATATGTTACTGGATTCCTTAGTCACTAGTATGAATGTGTAAATAATGTTCTGGTAGATTTGATGTTCTTGTTTGTTTGACATGTTCTGCAGGTACACAGGTTCATCATCAAAGCATTATTTTAGGTGTTTACAACATTCAGGGAAGGTTTTCACCCTTTGTCGTTCACTTATTTGTTCTGGATCTGAACCATTCAGACTAGAGGAACAACTTCTGTCCATGGAAGGTACAATATTCCTGACAACAAATCTGGCAACTCCATTGGGGAATAAAGCAAGTTTTAGTTGATATGACCTTCCTCACTCCTTTAACACTTGTATGAATCCAAGCTCCAGTCTGTAACTCTCTTCAGTCAGATCTTCCATCTGACTTAGTGAAGTTTGGTTTGAAACTTTCAGATCTGAACTACTTTGACTTTACATGCTCTGTTTTATTGTTAATTCATCATTTTTTTTCTTGATTTGAACAATTTTTCACTTGAATTTTCATTCTCTTTATGTTCTGGATTTATTCAGGGAACTGCGCATGTGTTGTAGGTAATAAGCGATGCCACTGCCTGAACCCTATGAGAAATAGGCGATGTGACTGTAGTGATCCAGAAGCGATGCTGACCCAAAACCGCTCTATCAGCAACTTCATCTGCGCGGTGCCAGGTAAGCCCTATTCTAGACTTTGTATTTTGATTTTGTGTGTTTTTGGCTTGCTTTTTGATGAAGATGAAGTGTATTTAAAAAAAAAAATGTTATGGTCCCTCACGGCTAGGAGGGGCCATGAATTGTATATTCTGCAGTCACTTTGATTGTTGTATTCTTTCTGCATTCAAAGAGAGTTTGTGTTTCTTGCATTAGATTTTACATTATTTTCTTTGCTTGAAACCTCTTGCTCTTTTCTGTAGATATTATTCATTGGAATTGGAAATGTACATTTCATTTTCATGAGTAGGTTTCAGTTTTTTTTGGACTTGGAATGCGTGAGTGATCCATATTGTTTTGAGTCTTTCTTTGCTTGGGGTGATTCTTGTTTCCTTTTGCATGCTGATTTTTTCAGTGCTTAGTAGGAAATATTGGTTCTTCATTTCCTTATCTGTTTCAAAGAGAAGTTTTATTTTTGTCTCTCCTTTGCTTTATTCGCAAGCATGTTAATCGATTTTCTTCTTGTTTTGTGCATGATTGTTTGAAATTCTAGATCTTACTTTCATTAAGAAGAAATATATGTTTTCAGCTTTGCGTACATTAGAGTTAGTTTTTTTTGGAAACATTAGTGAAATCATCTTTCCATTAAGTTTTTATGCATCCTTTTCAAGCATGAAAAGATAGGAAACATTTTTGGTTTATTTATGTTAGATGTTCTCTAGATCTCTTTTTTAATTGCTTTAAAGATTGTTTGGGGTGCATTGATATTTCACTTTTCGTTTGAAAATATAGAATTGCATTTGCATTTGGGTGTGAATTTTTGGGAAGAAAAGTAAATCTCTATCCCTCTCTTAGGTAGTTTCATTGAAGAGGAAAACTTGCATTATCATATAGATCAGTGTGCATCTTCTTTAATTTCAAGTTTTCACTCCATGGTTCCAGCTAAATGCACAAGATAAAATTAACGGTAGTACTAGGTTAAAACTTTTAGCAATTTGAGTGATAAGTTAGAGACGTGTTCGGGCGTCGTTAAACATAGGAGATGTTGTTACCTTGTCCGCACTACATTCTGGCACTCACGCGGTTCTTCCATGTACCATCGGTATATCGAACGACCTTTCACGTACCCTTGAGGTATATAGAAAGGTACTTCACATACTTGATTGTATATCGGAAAGCCCCTTGTGAACAGTTATGCATTAGACAACACTACTACCGATTTGAGCTCCCACATACCTTGTGTATATTGGGAGACCCTTTTAGGAATCCTCAGACCAACTGAGTTAACCTTTTGGACATCTTGGCTTTACGTGCAAAGCTTGTAAAGTATTGATAATCATGTGAGGTTCCTGACTCTTATCTACTCCTTTCACATGTTTTCTTGTTGCTTTTAGTTTGAGTAGTGCTTGCTTGTGCATGGTAGTTAGGGGGTTTCTAGAGAGTTTATAGATGGAATCCCCATCTGGGACTACCACTCAAGAGGTCCCTTTCCAAGGTGTACCTTTTGTATTCTGTCCAAGTGAAGGTATTGGTCCTCCCTTTATTGCCACTCTAAATCTTCCTGGGTTAACTATAGGATCACCGGTCTGGCTGTTTAATCCAGTAATTCATGTTACACCTAATGTCTCAAATGTAACCTCTCCTTCGAGAGAGGATCAACCTCAACCTAATCCCTCTCCTTCTTCATCGGTTGTGGCTTCATCCCTTTCTTCTTCTTCACTTGACCAGAACTCTATGGTTAGTTGTTATACCAAAATCCTGTCACCATCATGTGATAAGACATTCGACATACCTGCTTGCCCTGAATCCCAGCTTCTGGAGTGGAAACTCATATCATTTGTCAATATTTTCATACAAATTCCCAGCACTGGGCTTGACCCTTTATCCATACGTGGTACCCTTTTTCACACCACCCATACTCTATTTCCCACAAGCGGTGCCACTGCTTATGGACCTTAGTCCATAAGCGGTTATTACCAGAACCGCTCTGTCACTAAAGGAGAAACGCGGTACCCTAGGTAAAAAGGGAAAAAGAGATGCTTCTCGAGGATTTTAGATGATAATCCTTGAGATATCCCTTATCCCTACTGTTGTGGGTCTGTTGAGCTCGATATCCCCCATCCTAGGATCTTGGAGGCCACCTCACCCACAAATATCTCAACCTACACTATCCAACTAGCCTTATAAATACAAGCTTATGGCCATGGTTGAGGGGGATAACTCTTAAGGCATTGTTATGCTATTGGATTGATCACTTGGTCCATATCATTGGAGAGCATAGAGAGAGCTAGATTCAGAGCTTATGGGGATGAGAATGCTTGGTTTCATGGAGATGCATGTCAACACTAAGGCTTGGTTGTAAAATTCTTCATATTTCTTTAATGCAAGTTGATTTCTGTCCCACATATATTGTTGATGTTTGATTTCATATATATGTTGTTAGATTCCTTAGTCACTAGTATAGATTAGTATATTATATTATGGTTGCTTTGATCTATTTCATGTTGAGCTTATTGCAGGTACACAAGGTGACTATCAAAGCATTTTATTCCAGGCATCTATGGTGTCTAGGGAGAGTCTTCAACCTCTGTCTTCTATTTGTTCTGGATCTGAACCATTCAGACCAGTGGAACACCTTGCTGTCTGCAGGAGGTGAAATATTCCAGCTGACATTAGTAATCATGTGGATAAGAAGAAGAAGAAAGGGAAGGGTAAGAAGAAGAATATGAAAGGGAAGTGTAAGAAGAAGAAGGATAAGAAAGAGAAAAAGCAGCAACCATCTGCTATTGATGGTGCTCTTTCTAAGAGAACACTTAGAAAACCTAAGTTCCCTTGTAAGCTTTGCAAGGGGGGCCACCTTCTTAAAGAGTTTCCCAGTCTCTCCCATGTACAAGAAGAGTGGTCTAAAAGGTCCAAACCGTTTGTGTCATCAGCCTCTGATCATCATGTTGACGATACTCCCTCAACCAATGACTCATTGATAAAAGGTCGTAAGGGTAAAGTCTTGTATCCTTGTTTGATATGCAAGGCTATGCATCATACTTTTCTTTGTCCAAGCATGGATGAAGCTTCATGTTGGTTGGAAAATATTACTGATCATCAACAAGTGATTCCAACAAGTGATAGTAAGCTATCCCTCGATTCCTCACTGGTTGACCAAGTGATCAATTCAGTTTCATCTATAATTGATCCCACTCTTCCTTTAGATAGTGAAGTGGTCGAGTTGATGTCATTTCCACCCGATCCTGCTCTTTGATCAGAGAGTGTTAAGAATGAAGTAGTCGCTTTGACCAAATGTTCGTCTTGTTCTTCTCTTCCAATAGAGAATGAACTTAAACCTACTGAAGTTTTTATGCTTCATTCTGATTGTTCTCGACAAGAGGAAATTTTGTCTCTTTCGACAGAACCCTCTCCAAGTACTGAGGTTATTTCCTTTGACTGGAGTAACCTAACAAAGTCTCATCTTCATTCGAGTGTTCCTTTCCAGATATTTGTGAATGTTACTCTTAGGAGGATTCTTCGCACTATTGTTGACGAAGGGGATTCTGTTAGTATTCTATCCTCAACTACTTGGAAAGCTTTAGGTTCACCTCATCTTGTGCCATCCATCGATCAGATACTGGCTTTTAATCACAAACCTACTGCACCTTTAGGGACCCTTCCTTATTTGCCTATTACATTAGGAGGGAAAACTGTCTGTATTGATGTTATGGCGGTCAAAGGTCCTTTAGATTTAAATATGTTCCTTGGACGTGATTATGTGTACGCCATGAAAGCCGTAGTGTCCACACTCTTTAGAGTTATTCATTTTCCCCATGATGGGAATATTGTGACCATTGACCAACTTTCCTTTGTTACACCTGACCATCCTAGTAATCAGACTACCCTGAATGTGTCGCATGTTCTTGTGGTTCCTTCCCCTTATTCTAGTTAGATTCTTCCCATCATAGGTAAAATGGAGGGGGGAATGGATCTATTCTATGGACATCATAATGGAGCTAAGCTGCTAGCTTTTATGAAATGGGGGAAACCTACCAACCTCTGGATATCATGTTCAGTTGGAGCAGGTTTGAGAGCATAGTTTACTTTTGGTTTCAAGCTCGTTAAAAAATAAAACCACTCCTTAATCATAGTTTACCCTTTTGGTTTCAATATTGCATAAAAATGAAACCATGTGGAGAGCATGGTTTACTTTTGGTTTCAAGCTCGTTAAAAAATAAAACCACTCCATACGCATAGTTTACCTTTTGGTTTCAAGCTTGCATAAAAATGAAACCATGTGGTGAGCAAAGTTCCCATTCTATGTCAAGCTCGTTAAAAAATGAAATAGATGCCTATGAGCAAAGTTCTCATTCTATGTCAAGATCGTTAAAAAATGAAATGGATCTCCTCAAGCATAGTTTACCTTTTGGTTTCAAGCTTGCATAAAAATGAAACCATTCCTGAGCATAGTTCATTTTCTATTTCAATCTCATTAAAAAATGAAGTAGGTTTCCTTAGGCATAGTTTACCTTTTGGTTTGAAGCTTGCATAAAAATGAAACCATGTTCCAAGCATAGTTATCTTCTGTTTCAAGATTTTGTAAAAATGAAACAAATCCCCTTCCTTTGAATCGAGTCTTCCATTTAGTGTTAGAACTTGAACCTTCTTTTCACCTACCTGATTCTCGTTCTTCCTACCCCCCTGGTTAACATTTTCACATTAGTAAGTAGGTTTTTTAGATTGGGTATTGAAGACGAATCGTCAGATGAAACGAAGCTTGGGGGGCATGTTGAGCCCTTAACAACCATGCTATGGGTAAGCTTTCCTAGTAATCATGCTGGGGGGATGATTCCAACCTCTATATATCATGTTAATGGCATGTTTCAAGCATAGTTTACCCATTGGTTTCGAGCTTGCGTAAAAATGAAACCAATCTTCGAGCATTCTTTCAACTGATCTTCGAGCTCATTAAAAACAGTAAGATGGTGTCCCTAGAAACAATGCTAGGGGTAAGATTTGCTAGCAATCATGCTGGGGGAAATATTCCAACCTATGTATATCATGTTAATGGTATTTTTCAAGCATAGTTTACCCATTGGTTTCAAGCTTGCATAAAAATGAAATCAATATTTGAGAATTCTTTCAACTGATCTTCGAGCTCATTAAAAACAATAAGATGGTGTTGAGCTTACTTTTCATTTTTTCGTGCTCTGGTTAAAACATGAAAAGTGGTTTGAGATTAGTTTATTACCTTTTCGTGCTCTGGATTCAAACACGAAAAATTCTAATGGAGTCTCCTTTAAACTCTTTTCGGAATCCCTAAATATGAAAATATTGTAGAGTACTTTTCTTCTTCATACTCGTAAAAGTATTTGAAGAGTCGTCTCTCCGACGGTAGGTTATCTCTTTTTTGGTTCGGATAGACTATTTACAAAAAGGAACACTCCATCCAATCATGACTGGAAGAGTTCTCTAAGGTATTATTTTATACTTTTTCAGGCATTAGGGACTAAATCATACAAAAAAGGACCCTTTGGAGTCTTCTTCTGTGGTCATTCAGACTCTCTAAACATGAACGATATCGAGTTAACTTTCATTGGACTCATTAAATTAAACAGTGAGAGACCCTCTTTTGGGAACAAACCTCTCCTCTCTCAGGTTCATAAAACATATGAGTTTGGACTTGTCTTTGGATGAGCTACAATGAGTGTTTGTTACCCTCTTTGAACTCGTAAAAATGAAAAAATAGGCACTCATAAACCATGATGGGGAAATTAAGGGAAGGGAATCATTTTGAAAATGAATGGCAGTTTGCCATTACCTTTGAACGTGGCACTTGTATGCATATCATTTCAGTCAATTGGGTATTCAGTTGATTTCCAAGGCGATCCACTTTCATGAGTAATGTCACTCCTTTGAGTATTTCAAAAGAATGCATTGTCCACTGTTGCACTGTGTGTCTGTTTGGTCTAGTCACGCTGCCAAGTCTTTTGTCGTGCTGCCCGATGTTCAAAGGTAGAAAGAAGTTTACCTCTGTAGTAAAAACAGCCTATGTGTCAGTAATTTTGAGTCAGTCTTATGGTTACCTCATTCACATCATTCCAAAAGTTTATTCTGAGTTCCGTGTTGTCGATGTGGGATTCATCATGGCCCTCCTTCGACGAGACTAATCCTGTCGACATCAGCTGATCATCCAGGAAATAGTCTTAGAAACAAATTTAGTACCTTGAGATTTGTATGCCTCAATGATAGATTCTCTCGCTCTTGACATAGGTTCACATCATTCACCTTTGATCGATAGAATCGATTGGGTGTTTGACATCAATACATCTATTCACACTCAATAGATTGTACTAGAGTACCTTGGGAATCATTGACATCCATGGTGATCTCCCTCGCACTTGTTAATGGTTCACATCATTGGCCGATAATCAAGTGGTTTCTACCATGTTCGACTTCAGAACATTGTAATCACATGGATAGAATCATACTTTGTGGAAGACGAGACGAAGACCCTGGGTACTTGTTTAGCACTCATTGCTTTCCCTAGGTTGCGATGGCGTTGTGTATATCAAGCATGGATCCACATTTGTATGGTTGTGGCTATGCTCAAATTTGCGTCTGTACGACATATATCTATGTTGTATGTCTGGTAGCTATGTCCAAGTTTGAGTCCTCTATCACATGGATCTATGCTGTATTCTAGTAGCCATGGTTGTTTATTCCTCTCATGGATTTGCCTTGTATTGGTCTGCAGCCATGAGTAGGTTACACTTATTTATGAGTCAAAATATATTGATGTATTGCAGATGCCTACTCGATGACACTCTTTGATCAAGCTGTCTCTTACCTCAAAGTGACAACTTGTTCTCTCAAAGCTCTCGCTTATCGTATCCCTCTAAGCCTCATGCTTTGGGGGGAACTCTATTATACCCAAATCCTGTCACCAACATATGATGAGATCCTTAACACCTATGTTTTCCCTAAATCCCAAACTTGGAGTGGAAACATGCTCTGGATGTCAATTATACATAAAAAAACCCTAGCACCACTTTTTCCCTTTAGCTGATGAGCGGTACCTTGTTCAACACCGCTTGAGTCCTGTTATAGAGAAGCAGTGCCACCGCGTATGTACCTTTTTCTTGAAGTGGTTCTTACCTACACCGCTTTGTCATAAGGGTGTATAAGCGGTGCCCTTGGTAAAAGGTGAAAAAAATAAGCTTCACGAAGCTTCTAGATCAAAAGCTTCGTGGATAGCCTTATTCGTACTCACCTGGGTTGGTTGAGCTCGATATCCCTCTTTGTAGGATCTCTTGGCCACCTCACCCACCAATATCTCAACTATCCATATCCATTTGAGCCCTATAAATACAATCTCATGTCCTATAGTTGAGGGGAGGGAGAGAACTGAATGGTAATGTTATGCTGTTGAATTGACTACCTAGCCCAATCCATTAGAGAGCACAAGAGAGCAAGTTGGAGCTATCGGGGATGAGGTGTTTTTCTTGTGGAGGAGTTTGTCAACACTAAGGAAATGGTTATAAGCTTCTTCATTGATTTCTTAATGCAAAGCTGATTTATGTCCCACATATCTGTTGTACTGATCTCACATGTATATGTTACTGGATTCCTTAGTCACTAGTATGAATGTGTAAATAGTGTTCTGGTGACTTTGATGTTCTTGTTTGTTTGACATGTTCTATAGGTACACAGGTTCGCCATCAAAGCATTATTCCAAGTGTTTAAAACATTCAGGGAAGGTTTTCACCCTTTGTCATTCACTTATTTGTTCTGGATCTGAACTATTCAGACCAGAGGAACAACTTCTATCCGCAAAAGGTGCAATATTCCTGACAACAATGACTTAGGTAACGCTTTTTGTCAATGGAAGAGAAGTGTTACCATCTCAAAACAAGGAAAAATTGCAAGGGCATAATTTCTTCCTTCATTTATCTAGGGAAAAACTTTGAGGGATTGGAGAAGAAAGAGAATACCTATCTCATAACATGATGGTGACGAGATTTCAGTGTAACAGAATTCCCCCTAAAGTATGATGGCTAGAGGGAAATGATAGGCATAATACTTTGAAAGAACAAGGTATAGTATCGAGGAAAAGGTCCAATGGTAGGAAATTCTCAAGAATCACAAAAATTCTGCAACACATTTTGATACATGTACCAAATCACTCACAACATGGCTGCCGACCAATACAATGCAGATCCATGTGAGATACAAAAAATTCATGGCTACTAAAATACAGTGTAGATCCATGCAAAGAAGACTCAAATTTGGACATAACTACCAGAAATACAATGTAGATCTATGTCATACAAATGAAAATATGAGCACAGCCATGGATATACAAATGTGTATCCATGCTAAGACTCATATAATATACTCCATCGCAACCTGGGGAAAAGCAATGAGTGCTTTTAACAGATACCCAGGGTCTTCGTCTCGTTTTCCACAGAGTACGATTCTATCCATGTGATTACAATGTTCTGATGTTGAACATCGTAGAAATCACTTAATTACCTATAAATGATGAGAACCTTTAACAAGTGCGAGGGAGATCATCATTAATGTCAATGATTCCCAAGGTACCCTATTACAATCTTCTGAGTGTGAATAGGGGGTTTGATGTTAAACACTCAGTTGATTATTTCGATCAAAGGCCAATGATGTGAACCAATGTCAAGAGAAAGAGGATTTGTCATTGAGGCACCAATATCAAGGTACCTAAATTGTTTCTAAGACTAATTCCTGGATGATGAGCTGGTGTCGACAGGAACAGTCTCGTCGAAGGAGGGCCATGATGAATCCCACATTGACGACATAGAACTTCAAACAAAGTTATGGAATTTTGGGTATGATGTAACCATAGGACTGACTCAAAAGTAACTGACAAAAAAGTTGTTTTGACTGTAGGTGTAAAATCTCAACATGACTTTGCTTTGAACATAAGGCGACACGATCGAAGACTTGGCAGCATTGACTTGGCGAGGCGGAACACAATGCGACAATGGACAATGCATTCTTTGAAAGACTCAAAGGAGTGACATGAATCATGAAAGTGGATTGAATCAGAGACAAGTTGAATACCCAATTGACTGAATTAAATGCAGACAAGTGCCATGTTCAAAGGTGACTAACAACTGCCATTATTAAAAAAATAAATGTATTTCCCTTTCCCTTAATTTCCTCATCATGATTGATGAGTGCCTCTTTCCGATTTTATGAGTTCAAAGAGGGTAGAAAACACTCATTGTAGCTTATCTGGAGATAAGTCTATTATCATACATTTTACCAACTTGAGAAAGGAGGGGTTCGTTCCCAAACAAGGGTCCTTCATCGTTTGATTTTTTGAGTCCAATGAAAGAAAAACTTATTTATCGTTTCATGTTTAGAGAGTCTGAAATGACTAAGGAGACTCCAGAATGAACTTTTTCATAATTTAGTCTCCGAGGTCTGAAAAAGTATAAAATAATACACAGGAGAACTCTTCTAGTCATGATTGGCTGGAGTATACCTTTTTTGTAAGTAGTTACCCTGGTCCGAAAAAGTGGTAAACTATCACCAAGAAGACGACTCTTCAGGCCCTTTTACGAGCATAAAGAAGACAAGTTCACTCGAAAATCTTTTCATATTTCAAGAGTCTGAAAAGAGCTTAAAGAAGACTCCATTAACCTTTTTCATGTTTGAATCCATAGCATGAAAAATCCATAAACTAAGCTCAAACCACTTTTCATTTTTTAACCAGATCACGAAAACTAAAAGTAAGCTCAACACCATCTTACTGTTTTTCACGAGCTTGAAGATCAGTTGAAAGAATGATCAGGGTATCTGCTTCATTTTTTAATGAAACTATAACAGAGAATCAACTATGCTCAAAACATGGTTTCATTTTTATGAAAGCATGAAACCAAAAGTTAAGCTTTGCTTGAGAAGTGGTTTTATTTTTTAACAAGGTTGAAACCAGAAATAAACACTGCTCAAGGTCACCTGTTTTATTTTTACGCAAGCTTGAAACAAAAAACAACTATGCTTGTAGACATCTGTTTTATTTTTTAACGAGCTTGACATAGAAATGTAACTTTACTCAGGGAATCATTTCATTTTTATGCAAGATTGAAACCAAAAGGTAAACTATGCTTGAGGGCATTTGTTTCATTTTTTAATGAGCTTGACATGGGAAGGGAACTTTTCTCAAGGAATGGTTTCATTTTTATGCAAGCTTGAAACCAAAAGGTAAACTATGCTCAAGGTTGGTTTTATTTTTTAACGAGCTTGAAACCAAAAAATAAACACTGCTGAAGGTGTCCCGTTTCATTTTTACACAAGCTTGAAACAGAAAAGAACTATGCTTGAAACATGGTTTCATTTTTATGCAATATTGAAACCAAAAGGTAAAATTTTCTTGAAACAACCTATTTCATTTTTTAACGAGCTTGAGATAGAAAATGAACTATGCTCACTAGCATTTGTTTTATTTTTTAACGAGCTTGACACAGAATGGGAACTATGCTTGTAAACTTGCACTTTCCTAATATGATATCCGGAGGTTGGTAGGTTTCCCCCTTTACATAAAAGCTAGCTGCTTAACTCCAGTATGATGTCCATATACTAGAGACATTCCCCCCATTTTACTTATTATGGGAAGAAGCTAACTAGAAGAAGGGGAAGGAACCACAAGAACATGCGGCACATTCAGGGCAGTTTGATGACTAGGAGTAATGCGATGGTCAGGTGTAACAAAGGAAAGCTGATCAATGGTCAAAATATTCCCATCATGGGGAAAATAGTTGACTCTAAAGAGCATGGACACTACAGCCTTCATGGCGTACACATAATCACGTCCAAGGAGAAGATTGAAATCTAAAGGACCTTGGACCACCATAATATCAATACAAACAATTTTCCCTCCTAATGTAATAGGTAAATGAGGAAGGATCCCTAAAGGTGTAGTAGGCATGTGATTAAAATCGAGTATCTTATCGGTGGTTGGCACAAGCTGAGGAGAACCTAAATCTTGCCAAGTAGTTGAGGATAGAATACTAACAGAAGCCCCTTCGTCAACAATAGTGGGAATAATCCACCTAGATGTAACTTGCACAACTATTTGGAAATGAACACTCGAATGAAGACGAGACTCTGTTAGGTTACTCTAGTCAAAGGAAATAACCTCAATACTTGGAGAGGGTTTTGTCGAAAGAGACAAAATTTCCTCTTGTCAAGAACAATTAGAACAAAGCATAAAAACTTCATAAGGTTTTAGTTCATTCTCTACTGGAAGAGAAGAACAAGATGAAGATTTGGTCAGAGCGACTACTTCAGTATTAACACTCTCTGATGAAAGAGTGGGATCGGGTGGAGATAACATCGACTCGACCACTTGAACTTCACTCTCCAAAGGAAGAGTGGGATCAACCACAGATGAATATGAATTGACCACTTGGTCAACCAGTGGGGGTTCAAGAGACAACTTACAATAACCTGATGGAGTCTGCTGCCGAGGAACAATAATATCTTCTAAAAAATTAGAAGATTCATCCATGAGAGGACAAGGGTAAGTAAAGTGCATGTCCTTACAGAGAAAGCAAGGATTTCTGACTTTACCCTTCCTACTCTTAACCACAGAGTCACTGGTTGAGGGGTGATCATCAGTATGATGACCAGAGGCTGATGACATAGGTGGTCGAGAAAACTTAGATCATTCTTCTAAAACTAGGGCCATACCATGACAATATTTCAGAAGGTGATCACCCTTGCAAAGCCTATAAGGGAATTTGGGCTTACGCAGTCTTTGGGTGTGTAGATCAACACTCTCTGCATTGGGAGGAGTAATTGGTTGATACTTGGTTTTTTGTTTGTTTTTCTTCTTCTTAATATTCCTTTTCTTCTTCTTCTTATCCACTTGACTACTAGTACTAGAAATTTCAACAGGTTAAGAGGGAGAAAATGGAGAAGACACGTCAGGTAAAGAAGGTGAGGGATCAACATGAGGCTAATGCTCCCACGATGAAGGATTAGGATATGAAGCAGTTGGTGTACATGGGATAACTGGACTGGAGAATAACCAAACATGTAATCCAATAGTCAATCCAAGAAGGCTTAACGTAGCCATGAGAGGAGGACCAACATCCCCATATGGAGGGAAAACAAAAGATGTGCTTGGTAAAGGAGTCTCTTGGTTGGTAGTCTTGGAAGGAGAAGCCATAACTTTCTAACAAAAACTATCTCTCTCTTCTAAGAAATTCTAACTGTATAGACAACAAGAGCTACTCAAACTAAATCAATAAGAAAAATATGTGAGAGGATTGGATTAAAGGTCTAGAACCTCATGGGATTTTCAAATCACCAAAAATCGCTATATACCATAGGGTCCAACAGTAGAGTGCAACAAGGAGGATTGGGACTATCCCTTGCCTGAATACTCGATTAACTGGACGGTACATGTGTAGTAGTCTCCCTGAGTGCTATTCTCGGTGTATTGCGATTATAGCAAGGCCAAAGGGCTATACTCGAATAGTCTCAGGATTCCTAAAGGTGTCTCCCGATATACACAAGGTACATGGGAGCTCCACTCCGTAGTAGTGCTTTCTAATACACAACCGTTCGAAAGGGTTCTTCCGATATACAAATGAGTACGTGAAGTACCTTTAAATATACCTCAAGGGTACGTGAAAGGTCGTTCGATATACCAGCGGTACGTGGAAGAACCACACGATCCCCGGGATGCAGTGTAGGCGATAAATGACAACTCCTACGTTTAAAGATGCCAGAACACGTCTCTAACCTATCACACCTTGCCACAAATTTTAAAATTAAACTAGCACTTAATTTTATCTTGAATGGTTAGGTGGATGCATGAGGTGAGGACATAAAAAGTAAAACCATGCACTGATTGTGCAAAATTTCACTTTAATTTTTAAGGTATGCCCTATTTAAGGAAGCGGGAGAGAGGTTCAATTTATTTGAAACACAGAATAAATCCCATATAAAAATAAAACAAACTTGCTTATATGGTCCATTCCTAACTGAAACAAACAAAATCTTCTTTTTGAATGAAAAAAGAAGTGAGATCTCTAATAAAAAGCAAGAAAAGATTGTTACAACTTTTATACAAAGAGAGAATGAACTAATAGAAACATTCTACAATAACTTTTATATGGATTTTCACAATTTTCTGAAAAAGGGAAAAGACATACAAAAATCATGTATAATAAAAGAAGAAAAACAGAAATGAATCTTTCCTTTTGCTGTTAAAGAAAACAAAAATCAAATATCTAACAAAACCAAGTTCTATTCAAGGTCAACTATGAAGCTTTAAATACCAACATCAATCCGAATTCTTGAGAATACATATGGATTCATACACGCTCAGAAATAAATTGCAGAGTTTAAACAACAACTGTAACTATCTGAAGCATGGATCTCAAACACTAAAACAAGCATTTAAGAATCAAATACCGAACAGGGATAAGATGAATACCTGGCACTGCTTCTGCAGGTGTTGAACAAGGCATTACCATCCTGAGCACTGCTTCTTATACACAGAAATAGAGCGGTGGCACCACTTCTTGCAGGTTCACACCAGAGCGTTACTAGCTCCAGCACCGCTTCTTTCACATAGAAACAGATCGGTGGCACCGCTCTATTCTAATAGGGAAAAGGCTGTGACAACTCTAGAACCACACTTATAACACAGCCCAAGAGCGGTGGCTGAGATGGTGATTTGAAAATTAAAAAAGAGACAGAAAATTAAGTTACAATCTGAATAGTGAACCCAAACAATCAAAAGAAAACCCAGTTGGAACCAAAAATATGAAGATCCAAAGGCTAATAGAGGCAAATCAATCGAATTCAAAGCATATCTAAAGATCTATCAATTGGAAAAGTAGATCTAGAAATTGAAAATGAAGGTGGAGGTTTCAGACAAGAGTTTGCAAACCAAGGAATATTAGATGGTCTGAAATGTTCTTCCCCAGCGGAGTTGCCAGATTTGTAGCTACGAATTTTGCACCTCTTGCGGACAAGAGTTGTTCCTCTAATCTGAATAGTTCGGATCTAGAACAAATGAGTAACACAGAATGCTATAATCTACCTAGATCTGTTTAAACACTTGAATGGACTACCATGCTTCTTCTATTAATGGATGTCTTCATTATCCATGAATCTTTTTCCTCTGTTTACCTGTAAAAATAGAAGACAACAATAGAAAGTGATAGCATACAAGATATAAAAATTGGATCTATGGTTGTGACCAAGGAGTCAAGCAATACATACACATGATACAACATATATGGGAAAGAGAAAACATTCTTTATTAACAATAGTTGGAAATATTACAACCTTTAAACCTTGGTGTTGAGAGTTCCTTCCAATGGCTCCTTGCCTCTAACTTCACCTTGCCTCTAAAGACTTAAGAATTATTTTGGAAGAGTGTTGGTATGCAACACAATTCTTCCTCCTCTATCCCATGGGGAATGAGCCAGTATTTAAATCCATGGGAGGATATGTATGGTTGAGGATCTCATGGGTGAGGTGGAGATAAGATCCAAAAAGGAAGGATCTCGAGCTCTAGCTGGTCCTAAACCATAGGGATGAGGCTCCACGGAGGTAAGCTTTGAGAAGCCTCTCGAAGCTTCTCTTTTTTCCTTGAAAACTAGAGCACCGCTCCTCTAATGAAGAAAACATGCAGTGTTAAGGGGGTAACACTTCTTGCAGTAAGGACAAGAGTAATGGCACCACTCTTTCCTCATGTATCAAGAGCGTTGCTGACTTAGGTATCAATTTTTGTCAATGGAAGAGGGGCGTTACCACCTCAAAACAAGGACAAATTTCAAGGGGATAATTTCTTCCTTCATTTCTCTAGGGAAAAACTTTTGAGGGATTGAAGCAGACATGGGAATACCTATCTCATAACATGATGGTGACAATATTTTGGTGTATCAGTCTGAATTTGAGGAGGTATGTATCATCTTGGACGTAAATCATGGTCATAGGAGGGCATTTATGTGTGCAAGAGACTTCCATCCAACACTGTTATATCAAAATTTTCCATACTTATTAATAAAAAGGGGACATTAAATGTAGTTGGGAACTTTAGTTTTGGGGCACAAATTGAGGAACAACAAGGGAACTTTGTCACACTGAAGAAGTCCTAGAAATTGCACTTCCTACAATGTTCAGACAAAGGTGATGGGGCTACTATACACACACCATATACTTGAGGAGTTGGTTTTTCCTATTCTAAGCAAATCGTGACACTTAGATAGAGGAATTTCACCCACATAACTGATGGTACACGTACTAGAAGTCATAGGTTATAGATTATATAATTTTCATACTAGTTTATTTTCTTTAAAGCTATTGTTATGGTCATTATGAACTCAGTGTTAAATGCTTATGAGATTCTAGGTATATTTTGTTGGAGACATTTACCACCATACACACTCATTTTGGTCAATTTGGCCTAGTTAAACCACTATCCTAAGTTTTATTGACTTAATTGACATCAGAGGAGCACTGTATGACATCATCATGAGCACACACACACCTACCTTCAGTCAAGGAGACTAACTTAGCCTTCTCCTACATTCGAATAGGCTAACTAGAGCACTCAGGGGGTGATCTGAGTGTCATAAATGCACTTTTTTTCTAACTGATGGTTACAATCAGTTAAACAAGGTAGTGAAGGCACCTCCCTTCATTAAATCTATTATTTAATAATTATTTAATGAACTGGAGTCAACAGGGGCGCCTCCAACCACTTTTGATGGTCAATTACACTTCAGTTAACCTCATCGGGGTTCATTGGAGTCATTGATGCGCTACCACTTGTTGGTTGGATTGCAATGACATGTGTCTAAGCTACTTTCAGTTAGACTCATTCATTTATTGCACTTCGAATTTAGTTAGGGCTCAGTTGAGTCAATTAGGGTTTTGATCAGTGGTTAACTTGAGTGTTTACTGTGGCTTACATTCAGTTAAGCTAGACTCACTCATTCAATTCTAGTGACCTCCTTGGGAATTCGAATTGTCTTGGAATTCATGCATCTGGCATGATTATTGTATTGTATCATCATTCTTTAATTTTATTATACAGAGCTGCTACTTCCATTGCAGCACCATTTTGCCAATTTTATGCATATTTATCTGAATTCTTTGTGAGACTGTGTTTTCAATTCCTAGACCACTATGAGAAATTAATATGGTATCAGATCTCATGGAAGGACAAAGCTCAGATTTCTCAAAAACAAGTTTTTTGATAGATCTTGCATGAAAAATTGAGCAAAAGCTCAAAATTCTAGCACTGCACCAGAAGCCAAGGCTTACCACTTAATACCACAAGTAAGGAAATTGTTGATCAAGCTTGCTTGATTGACTATGCTGGGTGTGATGAAAGGCTAAAATGTGCAGGATTTCCAACCTTACGATGCCCCTTTTGTTGTGATTTGTAGGTTTTTATCAAGTGAAAGCATTCGCTCCAACAGTTTCAGATGGCTTCTTCTGTAGAACTCTTGACTACGTTCAATTTCCACTCATGGAAAGGAGACATGGAGATCCAGCTACATGCCAGAGGACTCTATAGGGCCACTGTGGACATTGAAGAAGAGCCTACTTCTGTGATAGGAAAAGCTAGATTCTTGAACAAGAAAGATGAAGCACTTGGATTCTTGTGCCTCTCTCTTTCTTGGGATCTTCTTTTCCATCTCTCGGGATTGAAGAATCCAAAGGAAATATGGGACAAATTGGAAACCCTATATGGAAATCAGGATTATTTGAGAGTATACCAGCTTGAGAATGAGTTGATGTCTCTCCATCCTTCCAATTTTGAGACCTTGAATGGATTTTCCACAAAGGTCAAGCACATTGTCTTACTATTAAAGAAATGTAAAGTGAAGAAGGAGGATTATCAACTCATCCTCGCCATACTCTCCAAACTTGGAGCTGATTATTTGGTTTTTGTCTCTACATTTCATGCAGGGAAGCTCACAACCCCTGGATGGAAGATGCCTTCACTCAATTCCTTAATTGAGTCCCTAACAAGTGAACATGATAATCTTGTCCAGATGGGGATCATTATATCCTCCCGTGATCAAGCCCTCCATGTCTTGGGGCCCAAAGATCTGAAGGGTAAAGGAAAGCAGTAGAAGAACCCAAAAACTAAATTCAAAGCTCCTAATCCTAAAGTTGAAAACCAGCAGCATGAAGAGTCTTACGACTCAAAGAAGAACAAAGGAAAATGGCATCATGGAAAGGAAAAATTCAAGTGTTCATACTGTGGGAAGGGATTCCATCCTGAACATGCCTGCTTGAAGAATAAACTTGATGAAGCTACGTCTCTTCTTGAGAGAAATCACATCAATCTTCCGAAAATATTTCAGAGGAGAGATCAGCAAGATCGGGAACCACAACATGAAAGAGGTCATGCCCTCATGGAAAGCACTTAGAAGTCCTAAGCACTCTTGACAGATTTTGGAGCTTCGAACCACATGATGGCTGAAAGAGACTCCTTCTCATCTTTGGAGACAGGCAAATCCATCACCATCCACATGGGAGATGACTCCACCATCATTTCAGAGGGACAAGGAACTGTTGATCTTGAGAATGGCTATTTTTCAAATGTTTTGTATGTACCGTCTCTGGCATAAAAACTCTTGAGTGTTTATCAAATGACACATACATGAGTGCCCAAGAGATTATCCTTCACCCCCAATGATGTATAGATCATGGAACTTGCATTTGGGAAACTTGTTGCAAAAGGCCTTGCAAATCATCATGTAAAAGCCTATGAGTTTTCCCATTTTGTGGTAGATACAAATCCCACCGCACTGCTGACTCATGGAAATGAAGTTAGTAGATTGTGGCATGAGAGGATCAGCCATCTCAAATTCAAATAATTGCAGCAATTACAGAAAAATTCCATGGTTGAAGGCCTCCCGGTCATCATGGAAACCACTGAAATTTGCAAGGGCTGTGTTTTTGGAAAGCACCCTAAGCACAAGTTCGATCGGGAGAAGGCAAGCCGAGCTACATGCATCTTGGGACTGATACATTCTGATATCAGTGGCCCCATGCCTATCACATCCATGAATTTATCAAGGTATATTCTGACTTTTATTGATGATTTTTCCAGGTACACATGGGTCTTCCTTATAAAAAAGAAGTCTAAAGTTGGTGAAAAATTTACTGAACTGAAGGCCTTGATCGAGAATGCATCTGGACAAAAGATCAAGATATTGAGATCTGATAATGCAGGGAGTATTTAAGTAATGATTTTCTTCACATATTCTCCCAAAGTGGTATTTATGTCCAGCATTCAATTCCCTACACTCCCTAGCAGAACAGTGTAGCGGAAACGAAGAATCGATCTCTCAAGGAGATGACCACCTGTATGTTGGAATCAAAGAGTTGGCGGAAAATTTGTGGGATAAAGACATGAATTATATAGAATACATTCAGAATAGAGTTCCACACTCATCCATGAAAGGGAATATCCCTTTAAAAGCATACTTCAGACACAAGCTGGATGTGTCGAATCTGCGGGTGTTTGGGTCCACTGCATGGGCCTAAATTCCACTTGATAAAAGGAGGGCTTTGCAACCGCAAAGCATAGAATGTATGTTTATTGGGTATCTTGATGAATCAAAACGTTTCAAGATTCTTGATATCAAAACAAAATATACCATCATCGAAAGGAGTGTCAAGTTTGACGAGCCTCTTCAGGAGGTGGAACTAGTGAAAGAGAAAACTGCTGAATTTCCTTCCTATTCTACTGAATATTTGGATGATGAAATTGGGGGTCATGACCTTGATTTGGATCCTCTGATTTCTAATATCAGTGTACAAAAAAAATCATATTACGAATCAGAATCTGAAGTACAGAATCATCTCCCAACTTGGGCCCGACAGACACTCTCCTCCGCAGGAGATAACATTGGAATTCTGGATGATCCAAGGAGAACCCGGTCTGATTTCCAAAGAGCAGGTATTAAAATCTCTTGTCCTGATAATTTGCTGTCTAAATATTGTTATTTGATGATAATTTCAGAACCAAATTCCTACTACCATGTTTGGAAGGATCCGAGATGGCAAGTTGCTATGGATGAAGAGATGAATTCTCTTCAGAAAAACACTACTTGGGAGCTAGTTTCTCTTCCTCCGGGAAGGAAATTGGTTCAATGCAAGTGGGTGTTTCAGACTAAGGTTGCTGCATATGGAATCACCTACAAATATAAGGCAAGGATGGTGGAAAAATGTTTCTCCTAGGTCCAAGGTGTGGACTACCATGAGACTTTTGCACCGGTTGAAAAAATGGACTCCATCCACCTAGTTTTGGCAATTTCAACATCTAAGCACTGGGAAGTGCATCATATGGATGTTAAGTCAGCCTTTATGCATGGATATATTCATGAGGAGATATACATGAAGTAGGTTGAGTGCTACATCTCTGATCCATATTTGGTTTGCAAGCTAAAGAAGTCACTATATGAGTTAAAACAGGTCCCAAGAGACTGGTATTCCAAGATGGATGCCATTCCTTCTCTCACAAAAATTCCAAAGGTGTAGATCAGATCCAAATGTGTATATACATCAGTATGATGGTAATTTTATTATTATTGTTTTATATGTTGATGACTTACTGATCACATGTAGCACAGTTGCTTCTATTTCAGTCATAAAAAATGCTCTCCACAATGCATTTGAAATGAGCGATTTGGGGCTCTTAAAACAATTTTTGGGGCTCGAAATTGAGAAAAATTCTGATGGGATAATGGTCACTCAGTCCAAATAAATATCATACCTTTTATTCAAGTTTAACATTGCTGAATGTAGTCCTGCACCATTCCCTTTCCTTTTAGGGATCAGCCTTGAAGAAGGAAAAAGCACACCTCCCATGGACTGCACTATTTATCGATAGTTGATTGGTAGCTTGTTGTACTTGAATCATTCTCAGCATGATATATATTATGCTGTGAATGATGTATCAAGATAGATGAATCTGCTCCATGATATTCATTGGAAGGAAGCCAAGAGGATCCTCCAGTACATTCAGGGAACCAGGACCTACGACATTCACTATGATGCAGACTCCGAGCTAGAGCTGGTTGGATACACAGATTTCAATTGGGAGGGTGATTCTATTGATCGAAAGTCAACTTCCAAAAATGTATTCATGTTTGGTGGTGGCTCCATTTTTTGTTCTAGCAAAAAGTAGGTTGCCATAGCATTGTATTCACCAGAGGCCAAGTATCTAGGAGCGGTTAATGCTTGCATCAAAGCTGTTTGGTTGCAAGGCATTCTTTCAGAGTTTGATATTGGTAGTACTTTGTCCACTGTCCTCTTTTGTGACAATAAAACTGCTATTAAGATATCCATAGATCTAATTACCAGGTAGAGGACCAAGCATGTAGAGATACACATGCACTGTATCAGGGAGCTAGTGCATGACATGACCATCATTCTACAATACTACCCGACTGATGAGCAGATTGTAGACATCTTCACCAAGATATTTTTAGAAAAATAAGTTCACTTACCTCCGTTCACTGTTGGGGGTGATTTGATCAGGGTGATCCAACTACTTTCAGTATTCAGCTTGAGGGGGGGTTTTTCCCACTGGGTTTTCCCTCTTTTCCTCACTTAGTTTGTTTTTGAGCATTGTTTGAGTTTCAGTAATGTACAGGGTGACCTATGGCCTTTGTTTTCATGGCCCTAGATATCTTATGCACTTTATGTTTTCTACTCCTCCTGAGTATAGCTTAAGGGGGGTGTTGGAGACATTTACCACCATACACACTCAGTTTGGTCAATTTAGCCTAGTTAAACCACTATCCTAAGTTTTATTGACTTAATTGAGATCAGAGGAGCACTGTATGACATTAGCATGAGCACACGCACGCCTACCTTTAGTCAAGGAGGCTAACTTAGCCTTGTCCTACATTTGAGGAGGCTAACTGGAGCACTCTGGGGGTGATTTGAGTGTCATAAATGCACTTTATCGCTAACTGATGGTTAAAATCAGTTAAACAGGGAAATGAAGGTGTCTCCCTTCATTAAATTGATTATTTAATGAACTGGAGTCAATAGGGGCGCCTCCAACCACTTCTGATGGTCAGTTACACTTTAGTTAACCTCATCAGGGTTCATTGGAGTCATTGATGTGCTACCACTTGTTGGTTGGTTTACAGTGACATGTGTCTAAGCTACTTTCAGTTAGACACAGTCATTTATTGCACTTCGACTTCAGTTAGGGCTCAGTTGAGTCAATTAGGATTTTGATCAGTGGTTAACTTGAGTGTTTACTGTGGCTTACATTCAGTTAAGCTAGACTCACTCATTCAATTCGAATGACCTTTTTGGGAATTCAAATTGTCTTGGAATTCATGCATCTAGCATGATTATTGTATTGTATCATCATTCTTTCATTTGATTATCCAGAGCTGCTACTTCCATTGCAACAAATTTTTTCCTATTTTATGCATATTTGTCTGAATTCTTTGTGAGACTGTGTTTTCAGTTCCTAGACCATTGTGACAAATTAATATATTTCCCTTGTTATTGATGTAAATTTGTTATTCATTTGTACCTACTATTTAGTGTTGAGGGATATAAAACCAACATATGAAAGTTACAGTTATAAATACAAGTTGTATAGCACATATATCATTAGTACTTAGAATTATAACCAACTAACATAGATCATGGGACTAGTATAGTGGTATTCTTGACAATTGTTTGATGAAAGTATTAAACCAAATTACATAACTAGTATGCTCAGAAATCAACCACAATATAACTTGGAACATTATAGTGGTATCAGACCCTAGTTTATCCCACCGGCCTATTTGGGTTGAAAATCATGGCATCATTGAGTGAAAAAGAGTTGGGACAATTTTTTTTTATTTCACGAGATAAACTTGAAAACATAGCTCAGTCAAAATATGTTCTTCTCACCACCTTGGGGGAAGTTGAGGATTATTTGCACATGGTGAATAACTCATCTTCTAAGGTAAAAAAAGTAGCCATGATTATGATAATGACTTACTTGGGCGAGCAAAAGTTGTCTAGCCACATAGATAAAGAGATTAGACTCATGGTAACTTCATGTTTGAGTGGAATTGTGATAATTTTAGCACCTAACGCTACTTACAATGATAAGACAATGAAAGAGATATTTCAGCTACTGGTGGATAATTTCCAACAATTGGATGATGCCATAGGTTTTAAGTTTACTAGGAGGGTTACCATACTTAAAACATTTACAAAAATCATATTCGGCAACATCATGATAGATATGGATTTGAATGATCTAATTTTCAAAATGTTTTATCAATTCTTTGATACCATCATAAAATATTATGCTAACAATGTTATTGTAGCCATGCATTCCCTTATGACCTTGATTGTTAATAAAATCGTTGAACTACCACAGTCACTTTATTATATCTTATCAGAAAACATGTTGAAGGATGATAATAATAAATCATTATCTATGAAGTAGGTATTAGCTAAGATGGTGATTCTTTAGTGTGAAGAGAAGTTGAAGCCTTTCTTACAGCATGAGGAGCACGAGGAAGAAGATGAATTAATATCAAAAACTTTTGGTCATGGAGATTCCTTATGACGTGGAAAATGCATGACAAAACCCCAGGATGACCTCTTAGACATGCATGCAACTAGTATTGATGAGTTGATGCATGAGGGAACACACAAATTAGAAAATTTTCATGGAGATGTTGGGTCACATAAGTCACATCCTTTGGAAGGACAACTAAGGGTAAATGAGGGTATGGTTGTGGAATTTCTAACCATGTTGATAACATTCATAAGATGTTGGAAGGTTTGTGTTGGAGGGCTCTAGGGAATCATGATAGTGTTATGGAGCTCCATCTCTAGCCAACTTGATTGAACTCAAGGAGGCCTTGGTGGTAGTAAACCAAATTTCCTACACTTACTTGCGGATAGAGATCATCTCATCACATTGGTGAAATATACTTTGATTCTTTAATAAGAAATGAATATGAGGTGGATGAAATTTGTAGGGAGTTGAGTTTGGAACATTCCTCATCATCCACAAGAGTAACTTAGTCATCTATGGAAGCCATAATACATGAGTATGCAATTGGCACTTAGGATGTGCGGAAAGAGGATCTTAAGATGGTTGAACACAAGGAACATTCATGTTTGCATGGGATTGATGAGAGGTATAGCTTAGAGACATCTAATTATACACATAGTATGCATCTTGGATATCATGATACACTTCTTTTGGGGAGCATATTAACGGCTCAATAGGGGAGCTAAGCATATACCTTATAGACCATCCATCAAGGAGATATATGCACCCACTTATTTTGGTATGGGAGGTGAACATATACCTTATGGACCAACCATCAGGGATGTATATGCACCCACTTATTATGGGAATGGATATGTTGAGGAAGTGGACACATCAGTATGGATTGTGGGGCGATTCCTCTATAGAGACTTCTTGATAGAGAATTTTAGCATACCATTTAGTTTGGATTGTCTAGGGAAAATAAGTTTATAGATGAGCTTAATCAAGCAACATATTCCTTGGAGATTGATCTCGGGTTAGGCTATCATCATGGAAAGAATAGGGAGTTGGGCATGATAGATTCTTTAATTTTGGCCATGTGATCACTATCTAGGGTGTATATAAAATTCAGAAGGAGATCCATGACACATTGGAATGGATCACGAGGATTTCAGTTGATTGGAAGCCCTGCCATCTAGTGGAATATTCTAAGGATTGGTTTGGATGACATTTGATGGATGGTCATATTTAGGATTGTAGGTACAAAATGGTGGATTGTATTGTATACTACATATATAGCATATACTTAGTCCTTGAGTCCACACTTAGGTAAGATATAATGAGGGTTATACATGATACACTCTTGACAATGAATCCTAGGTACTTCTAGACTTACCAATACATTAGAAAGAGGTTCCCATGGAAGGGCCTCGAGGATGATTTATGGAGACATGTGAGGGAGTGAACGATTTGTTCGAAGAAAGAGTTAGAGCATACACATCAAACATGATTGGGTAAATCTACACTCATTTCATGACAAAGATGGGATATTGTGTTGACAAATTTCAACATAGGTCTACCGTAGGTGCATGACAAGGATTGCATTTTAGGGACTTCATTAGAGTAAAATAGAGGATAAAAGGGAAATTATCCTCATTCTCTCATTCATTCATGTTGTTTGTCATTTTTGAAAGTTTTGGAGAGATATTGTAGCTTGTTTCTCATAGGAAAAAAACCCTAAGGGTGAAATAGTTTCATTGGTAAGACAAATACACCTTATCTATTGTATGAGGAGAAATCACTCATTTTTCTCATTTGCAATCATTGAAGAAGGATATTCGATCTGGTGGGAAAAGAGACACCAATTAGTGTGCAAATGTGGAAGAATATTAGCATAGATTGATCTTGTTGTAGCTAGTGAGGAGAATTATAGAAGGCCATGGGCATCTTTGGGGCTTGTAGGACTAAGAAGAAGTACACATCATTATTTTCATCTTGAAGGGGGAGTTAAGTAGGCCATTCCATTAAATATAGTAAGTAATCTTCAGTGAAGGGTCTGAGTTCATTAGATGATGCACGTATTTCCAAGGGCTGAAAAAAAAGAAAAATAAAAAAATTGAATGATGTAGGGATTTTCGAGGGTCATAACATTTGACTCGGCTACCCGTTTGGGCTCAAATTTATAAGTTGGGTCTCGAAGAGTTCATTGTAGCGATCGATAATACCTTTTTTATTGGATATTTTTATGACACTTTTACAGTGCCAAATTCCTTCATATAAGTCCTCGAATTCAGGTTTTAGTGTTTTTGTGGTATTTTATTAAATTTGTAATTATCATTTATCTCTTAGTTTATGCACCTAATAAAAAAAAGAGTTTATAAATAGTGTCTCTCTAGTTATCTTTTAGTTAGTGGTCATTTTTAGACTCATTCAAGAATTCTCTAAAATTAGCAATTTTCGAAAATCTCAAATAGTAGTTATAAGGGGTTGAACCTTCTTTGTAAAAGTTAGGATGGAGAAGGAATAAAAGATAGTTATTTTTTCATTCTCATGTGTTTGCATGGTTTTTATATCTCATGAATGAATCAACATTTATTTGGCTACATCATTCCAAATTTTTTTTTTGAGTACCTAATCCCTATTAAAAAGTTGTGACCTTAATGCCAAGCTCATGATCTCTATTTCGATTATCAATTCAGTGATATAGTTACTTAAAAAATGAGTTCACCCCCTTACCTTGAATCATTATCATTATGTTTTATTTTTATGGATATAAGTTCGATTTTATTCCATAAGCTCAAAGTTTAGTTCATTCATGGGAGGTATAGTTAACAAAAAGGATATGGGCCGTCCTGTATCCAAATTCTTAAATATTTTATGGAAATGATGATACAATAATTTAATACTCTATGATGTTCATGCAGTCCTACCCAGATTTGAACATTTACTACTCAATTTTTCATGCGTGCGTGTGTTTAGCTATTGAAACCCACCTCCACATGTCCTCATATATCACATTTGTATATAATGTAGATCTCTTCCACAACCTTCAGTTAACTTCATTGAGACTAACACATATCTCTATTCCATTTTCTCAGAGGATGAGATTGATGACATCAAACTTATTCCCATTAATGATCATCAATATCAAATTTAGCATATGCACTTTGATGGTGCATCTTCAAACAAGGGTAATGGAGTTGGGGTTGTTATCTATACAACTATAGGAAAACATAACCCTTTTTCATATTGTCTCAATTTTTCTTGCACTAATAATGTTGCTCAATTTTATGATTTATTGAAGGGATTGAAGAGAGTTTTAGATTTAGGTTACAAAAACTTATTAGTTTTTGGTGATTTTGAATTGATAGTTAATATGGTTACAAAAATATTTTCACCTTCAATCAAAGCATTAAGGAGATACATTCTTTTAGTTTCATAACTGATTCAAATCTTTTCCTTGTTTAATATCACTCATATTTGAAGAGGATTTAATTCTATTGTGGATAGCTTAATGTTGATGCTCAATTTTAGATGGGGAGAAGCATTGAAAAACACCCTTGGAGGGCTGGTCAAGGGGAAGATGGGGATGGAAACCCAAATTACACTTTAAGACCCTAGATGGATATGATTGATAAGGTTAGTGGATGAGACTCTATGCATTAATGAACTAAGAAAAATGTACTATTAAGTAGACATGGTTAAGTACGTTAAACAATTAAGAATTGAAAGTGGCAGTTATAAACAAATGTCCAAAACTAATTAATAAATTATAAATTAATGGAAAAAGATAAATCACTCACTAATGAATTAAACTAAATATACTAGTTACAAAATATAAAACAAAACTATACAACATTATAAAATATTTTTAAGAAAACTAAAAGAGAAATTAATAAAATGTTGATGATGCATACTTTAGATTGCATTAGCGACTTCAATCATGCAAGATTAGTACGCCAATAAGTCCAAAATACAAAAATAGATTCATTAATTTTGTGAATGAAAAACTAATCACTTCGTGAGGTAGTCATCTTTAAGCTTTGAGAATTTTATGAAAATTAATTTTTTTAAATTTAACGATTTGCATTAGATTAAATGGGACGAGAAACTAAACATAGCAACTAGTTTACTTTTGCAAAAACTACATAAGAAAGCTAAATGCTTACAACTTGACATTCCATCAAGTATGCACAAGTTTTAAAAACTAATATATATATATATATATATTATTGAATATTTACAAACTATACAAAGTAAAAAATGACATAAAAAAGTAAAGATGAATGATAAATACAGAGAAATAAGGATGCAAGTATACCCAAATAGTTTTTTGAATAAATTGGAATTTAACACTCGTTAAAGTATAACAGGATACGATCAGTTTTTGACCCCTGATAATAGGATATTTTCAAGACCCTATGCCACTCTCAATGTTTTAGGTTCAGCTGAGTGAAACCCAGACAACATGGGTGCTCCACATTCAGATTGTGATGAAGGTAATTTGCACGCATGAAAACATCACTCATAAAAATATATAGGGAAAAAAAAACATATAGGAAAATAAAACGTTCCTCCAACAGAAGGACACTATGTTCACCATAATATTTGGACTGTAATGTCCCCATTTTTGTGTACTCTATCTCTCCAAGTGAAGGTAAGGTAGCCTTCGAAGTTGTGTAAGCTTGATAAAAACTAGAATTAATTAATTATTTATTGTCAACAAGTAAAAAGTAACTTTATAAAGTGACGTTGAATAATTAAATCATAAAGTGAGTACAAAAAAATTCATTCTATTAATAAAAGGTAGAAAAGGGTAAAAGTGGCCAAAAAGGGCTAAAGATAGAATACAAGGGAAAATAGCCTCATTCTATCATTCTTTCATGTTATTTCTCATTTTTGAAAGTTTTGGAGAGCTCTTGTAGCTTGTTTCTTTAGGGACAAAAAAACCTAAGGGTTAAATAGTTTCGGCGGTGAGACAAATCCACCCTACCTATTGTATGATGGGAAATCACTCAAATTTCTCATTTTTATTAGCACCCAGAATTGTCCCTCTTTTGCTACTTATCCCTATGTTATTGGCCTATTTTACTATTTACTTTCCTCCTCTACTGTATAATCTAGTCATTTTACTTATTTTTGAATACCAAAGGCATTTAGAGGTAAGTGGGTAATTTGACCCCGTTTTGTGTTTTTAATTAGTTGAACAAGAATTTTAATTGATTTCCAATAAATAACATTTTACAATGTATTACTCTTGGTATTAATCAATATTATGAATTGATCCCGCAGTTACAGGTGATTGATGGACCTTTTGATTGTTGGTCAACAGAGCGATAAGGAGGGTTTCATTTAGGATCGAGGATAATAGCCA
This sequence comes from Pseudotsuga menziesii, assembly GCA_001517045.1. NCBI lineage: Eukaryota > Viridiplantae > Streptophyta > Pinopsida > Pinales > Pinaceae > Pseudotsuga > Pseudotsuga menziesii. The sequence continues at coordinate 178,429 of LPNX010566412.1, read as the reverse complement.
ATCACCAGGATCCTCCAATAGTCCCTAATCTTCATCGCACTTTCTTTCTAGTACAAGAAATGAGTGCTAGGATCATCATGCACTTCATGTCACGAGGATGAGCCTGCACATTGTTATTACTGTTATAGCTATTTCTATTTCTAGGTAAGGGAAAATATCTAGTGTATTGTATAGATCGGTTTGTTATGACATCCGGAAATGAGGGATATTTGTGTTTGTTCAATACATGTATAAATACACAAGGGTATTAGGAAGGAGGGGTTGATGATAATGGTGCTAAAACCATTATGTTTAAAAACTGTGTTATGATTTTCTATTTCAATATAGTGTTGTGAAGACTCATTTGGTGATTATGGTTATTTAAACATTTCAATTTGTATGTAATTTTGAATTTTTAGTCTGTATTAAGTTCCATGCTCGTCTTCTAATTGGTAGGGTCCACCAACTGGGATTATGAGGCCTTTTGTTTCTATCCTATATATTTCTATTTAGTTGTGTATATTTTCCTTTCATTTCATTGTAAATGTTACAAGGCTCTAAAATTGTATATGATTTGAGTGTGATTGCATATCTGCATGGGTTTTGGTTCTTGGTATATAAATCTTGTTTTCAGTAGGAAGAATCTAGTGTAGATTTCTTTTTATTGACTATATAAATTTTATTTTGGTATATATTTCTTACAGGTTTTGTTTTCGATATTAGATAAACAATATCATCGATATTAATTCCTGTTTTTCTTGAACTTATTTAGAAATTCATTGCAACATTTCTCTTTTAATAAAAAGTACACGAATCATTTGAAATCAGTAAGTGATCAGTGATGAGGTTGTCTTAGAGTAGGAATGAAAAATGAAATTACATTCGAATATATTCTAGTTTAGAGGAATAGATAATGTTCTGTTTTAGCTTTGCCATTCAATAGTAGGGATTGCGAATTTATAGCTAGGGTTTTAATTATCTTTATTGTGCTCTTACAATAGATAATTCAGACATGGTTTTATTCCATTTCTTTTCCACAAGTTTGAAATAAGTTTCTTGATGTAGAATATAGGTCATTATTAGATTCATGTATTCATTTTTATTCTCTATTGTGTATATTTCGTGTTTTGAATATTTAACTTGATTCTATCCTGGTTTCGTAGGATCATATAGAGACATAGTAGATTTGTTGTTGAATGAATTAAGATCAGAATTTAGTTTCCAATTTGTTTATTCATAAGTTGTTTCCATTGGTTCATGAAATTTTTATAGATCATAGTATTGGCATATAGGTAGTTAGGTCTCCATGAAATCGATCTTCCTGTTTACTTCAGCAATTGATTATTAAGTACAGTATCTTCCAGTCTTAGTTGCATGTTCATGATAAATTTTAAAAAGGGTAAAGAGTTGTTTTCCTTCAACAAATATTCAACCAACTCTTATATATAGTTTAGAATAAATTCTAAGTTATTGTAGAGCTTAAGTGAAGTTGTTTAACACCCTTGAGAAAGTAACTGAGCTAGCATAAACAGAAAGAGAGCTGTTGGACCTTGAGAGTTGGAGAGTCCTATCGAGTCTTACCATAGAAGCTATCGCAGTGCAGAAAGGTGATATCGCACTACCGGAGGAGCCACGGTGTGGGATATCACAGGTAAAGAGTCAAGTAGAAAGGGAAGTTTGCGCATCGTCAGAGAAGCCACGATGCGATAAGAGTTCATCTCATAGAAGAGTCTGCACAGAAGGGAGATACAAGCGTATAAAGAGACTCAACTGGTTAATCAGAATCAAGAGAAACCTAGGATGCTATAGAACCTGGTTGAGGACACCTGATTCTTTAGCCACCCCATCTAGGATCACTTCGGGTGAGACTTCAGGCCGTTTCGCGACCTGTCGCCGAAAGGGCCAGTGAGCTAGGGGTTTTGTTGGTACATTACAGTAAACCCGGGTTTGCCCATAGCAAACCAACAAATGGTTCCGTCGCTGGTTTTGAACAAATTGAAGAGCTAATGTTCTGTTGGCATCCTACTAAAGAATAACTTAACCACTGGGTTGAGTCTAAGGAGAGAGAATTTGTTGAAAAAGAAAACAAGAGTCCTAGGCTTAGTACAGAGGACTGGTTACAAAAACATATCTTCACAGACCTGCATACGATATTTTTTGTGACCTATGCAAATGAGTTGTACAACTGGTTATCAAAGTTGACTGATAAGAACATATTCAAGAAGAAAAGGAACATTGTCTGGACACCGGAGCTGATTCACACCGTGAAGAGCGTTGACAATCCCATTTCGTGGGTAGTAGACTTCTAGCTTGCGAGTTTGCTGGAAGGTTTCGTTACAGAGTTTGCAGTTGATCAAAGAAAGAGTTTCATCTAAGCGGAGAGGTACTTCTTCATAGGATATCGCGGTAAGTACTTGAACTCTTTAAATTTGTTCCTTAAGATGTTATTACATGAAAAAGGAGTATTGGATATATTCTCAGATGAATAAATTAAGTAAGTGTAATGTCACAAGAGTTTGAGAGTGATTTTGAAGAAATTGGATGTACACGTAGCGGTAAGAAATATAAAGTAGATTTCAGATCTTCCTTCTTTGAAGATAGTTCAGACAATACTAGAGAACAGAGCCAAAATAATACAGAAAGAACAGTAGGGGGTATCCCTTACCACCCTTATACCCCACAGAAAGAAACCAGGACTCAGAATAATCCTGCAGGAACTCCATATAGTAGTTCACACACAGTACATACTACGTCTACACCCTCTACAGTTACACCGCCAGGTGGTAGTAACATAGCAAATCAGAATCCTCTATGTAGAAACAAAATGGGGGATGATATGAAGTTACCTACCTTTAAGGGTACAGGGGCAGAAGACCCAGAACAACATTGGTTCCTATGTGAAGCTGTATGGACCATTAAACAGATCCAAGATGATAATACTAAACTTATCCAGTTGGCTACTACACTTTGAGAAAGAGCTTTAACATGGTATATGAAGTATACGACAGCACAACCCAGAATGCTCGTACAGGTCAGGACCGCCATGATTAAGGAATTTAAGAAACCTAAGTCTGAGTCACAATGTATTACAGAACTTAAAGACATCAAACAGTTACCCACAGAGTCAGTATGGGACTTTGATCAGAAATTTAAAGCCCTTATAAACCAAGTTAGCTTTGAGTTTGCGCCGGAGTAGCATAAGGAATGGTTCATCGCAGCACTGATCCCTCACATTATACTTCCACTAATGCAATAGAGACTCCGTACGCAGGATGAAGCATTGGAGATGGCAATGAAACTAGAGGCTTCACCTCTAGCTGAGACTAGTACAGGTATGACAAACTTATAGAATCAGTTAGCTAATCTCACTCTACAGCTACATGAGATTAACAAAGGAAAAGAGGTTGCACAAGAGTTATGGTGTACAAAGTGTAAAGGACAGGGCCATACTAAAGATAACTGTCCAGTATTTGTTGAGTATCTAGCAAGTGGGGCTCCTAACCCCTTAGTACAAACTCAAGGGCCATGGTGTGAAATCTGTAAAACAAGAGGACATAGACCACAAGAATGCCCTTTACTTCAGAAGTATGTACAAACTCCTAAGAAATTATACTGTAACTTCTGTAAGTCAGTAGGACATGATGAAAATAATTGTAGAGCTTATGATCTCATGATAGACAAAAAACATGACCTCTATAGAGTCCAGTCAGAGACATCAGGTCCAGTAGCAGGACTACAGCATGAACCGACTCATATTGGCCGTGGAGGAGGATTCAGAGGACGAGGCCGTGGTGGAGGCTTTGGCCGTGGTGAAGACTTTGGCCATGGCCATGGACCGATTATTTGTTACAACTGTGGATCCATAGGACATTATGCTAGGGATTGTCAGAACCCTACTACGACATGTAAATATTGCAAGTCCTATGATCATACTATAGAAGAATGTACTATCTTGATAGCCAAGATTAGGGACCCTAAGCCAGCAGTAAACCAGAATATTCAGCTTATTGCTGCTGAACAGAAAGAACCAGAACCAAGAGTCAATATGTGACTCGTAGCAGTGCTTCTACCAGTAAGACATCGCAGGATGCAGAAAAGAATACAGGTCTAGAGTGGGTGCATAAATCCAGTGATAAATCAACACCACTTGACCTGCAAAAGAATAAAGAAACATTTCAGCAAGCTAAAACTTTATTTACTAAACCTACACCATCAGGATCGTAGGTATTGCCTTGTAGGGGCGTACCATAGCAGCAACATTGTGGCGTTAGTCCTGTGCAGACATCGTAGGCTACCACATCGGGAAGGTGCGAAGAAGATGAGTTGACAAGAAGTGTCCAATCCTTTCGGCGGAGCTATTTGAAACTCGTCAGAAATGAGAAAGCTATCAGAGAGCTTCAGCGCATCATAGACCATTACCAGCAGCCTTCTTCCATGAGCAGTACGTAGCGTGTTGTTCATAGTATTATGGTCCATACAATAACAGGAAGAGAAATGAGACTCACAGCGCAAATCGGAGAATTCGAAATGGATGAGGTAATCCTAGATTTAGGATCAGAGGTAAATGTTCTGACTAAGCAGACATGGGAACAGATGGGTAGCCCTAAGTTAACCAGATCACCTATCCATCTGCGACTAGCCAATCAGTAGAGGGTATCGCCACTGGGTCGATTACCGCAAGTACCAGTTGATATTGATGGAGTTCGCAGCTTTGCATACTTTGAAGTCATAGAAATCATTGGTGATAGCAGACCGTATCCAGCTTTACTAAGTATTGATTGGGAAATTCATAGCATGGCTGTTATCGATTTAAAGAAAAGACAAATGACTTTTGAGGATAATCAGATCCAAGTCATCGCACCGTTGGATCCTTTCCAGGGTCCTCGTTATATTGAACCAATCAGAGCAGAGGAAGAGGTGTGTAATATGGAAAGCCTCTATCAAATGACTGCTAACCAGAGTGATTATATTAACCCCACCGCAGAAGGAAATATTAGTTGGCGATGCGACAGCTCATGCGCATCAGATTCAGATGTTGGCTTACAAAATTGGCAGAATAGACTTTACGAAGTCTTAGCTCGTAGATGTGCGTTTATGACTAAGTCACTGCGATGGATTGGCGCAGAGGTTAAGGATATTCCTTCATTTCATGGCTTAGTGGATGTCAATGACTTTTTACAACAGTTTGAGCAGGAAATTCCTCATGAACAGAGGATGGCAGCTATTGACCTTGCATTCAAAGCCACACATGCAAGATGGTGGCATGCACATAAAGAACATATCACATCATGGGATGATTTTAAGAGACTGATGGCGATCAGATTTTATAATAACAAGGAGCCTTTAAAATAGAAATACACAGGAGAAAGTGACCCCAGGTCACATATTAAGATTTGCGAACAGAGTTGGTTGGACATTCCAGATGATGAATGTGTTCACCTATTCATTCACACTTTAGACACAGTCCCAAGGAACTGGTACACTGAGACAGAGTTGTGCAGAGGAGCGATTACATGGCCAGTTATGATAGATAGCTTTCTACTCACTTTCACGTTTGAATCTGAGTATCCAAGCATTGATCAGGCTCTAGGTATTATTATAAAGACTAAGATATTTTAATATTGTACCCCACCAATGTATACTCAGCCTGATTGGGCCATCCAGTTAGAACATGCGCTCGAGTGTTACAACTTCACAGAAGAGCCAGGCGATGAGGATGAGAATCCTCATAGTATCAACATTCCGGAGTCTGAAGGGACTCGTGAAGTTGATGGACCAAAGCTAGAGATTCCAGCTATCACAGAGCCTATTAATATTAAAAAGATCAATATTGGCACAAAAGCAAAACCAAAGTTTGCCTCTATTGGAGACTATTGGGATGATGAAACAGTAGGACACGTCGCAGATCTGTTACAAGACTATCAGGACCTATTTCCCACTAAGTTCACAGAGATGAAGGGAATAGTAGGAGATTTGGGAGTCATGCGGATACCTTTAAAAGAGGATGCTAGGCCGGTTAAGCAGCGTCCATACAGATTAAATCCTCGTTATAAAGAAAAAGTTAAAGATGAGATTGATAAGATGCTAGCAGCAGGCATTATTGAACCAGTAGAAGAGAGCGAATGGGTTAGTCCCATGGTTGTGCAGGAAAAGAAAACTAAAGGAGAAATCAGGATTTGTGTCAATTTGCGCAAACTCAACGACGCATCACTTCATGACCCATTTCTGACACCTTTCACTGATGAAGTTTTAGACAATGTGGGAAGACATGATATCTACTCATTCACTGATGGATTTTCAGGCTATCACCAGATAAGAATCCATCTAGAAGATCGATATAAGACCACCTTTGCGACAGTATGGGGCTCATTCCATTATACGGTAATGCCCTTTGGTCTTAAAAATGCAGCAGCTATCTTTTCTAGAGTAGTAGTTGCTGTATTTAAGGAATACATCCATAAATTCTTAGAATTCTATTTTGATGACTAGACTGTATTTGGATTAATCGAAAAGCATATAGGATATTTAAGGCTCATGTTGGAGAAATGTAGGCAATATCAGATTTCTCTTAACTTGAAGAAATGCATATTCTATGCGCCATTTGGTATTTTGTTGGGTCATATTGTTTGCAGACAAGGCTTGATGGTAGATCCTGCAAAGATTGCCATCATTGTAAATCTTCCAGCACCCAACTTGGTCAAGCAATTGAGGACAGTGCTTGGTCATACCGGCTACTATAGAAAATTCATCAAAGGCTATGCAAAGATCATAACACCGATGGAAAAGTTTTTAAAGAAAGACGTGAAATTCCTATGGAATGAGGAATGCCAACAAAGTTTAGACACTCTTAAAGAAAAGATGGTTACAGCACCTATCTTAGTATTCCCAGATTGGAACAAGCCATTTCATGCACATGTGGATGCATCTGGCATCGCATTGGGGATTGTCTTAACACAACCAAGAGAAACGGGTATTGATCACCCTATCGTGTACTCCAGCAGAAAGTTATCTACCACGAAAAAGAACTACACCACTATAGAAAGAGAAGGATTAGCTATGGTGTATGCTCTATAGAAGTTCAGGAACTACCTGCTGGGTGCCTCATTCAAGATGTTCACTGACCATTCCGCTTTAAAGTATTTGGTCAATAAACCAGTGTTAGGGGGAAGGATCTATAGATGGTTACTCTTATTTCAGGAGTATGATTTTGAAATTATTGTAAAACCAGGAAAATTAAATTCCGGACCTGATCATCTATCGCGAATAGACTCAAGAGAAGAACCAAGTAATTTAGAGGATAATTTGCCAGATGCGCAATTGTTTTCTATCCAGATTGCAGATGAGTATTATGAAGATATTATCTAGTTTCTCACTACAGGGTGGGCACCAGTTGAGTTCACTAAGCAGCAGAAGAAACAGTTAGTTGTGAAAGCAACAGATTTCACTTTGATCGCAGGACAATTATACAAGTTAGGTCCATATGAAGTCCTGTGCAGATGCATGATGCTACACGAGAAAGAGGCCATTATCAGAGAAGCACATTCAGGTACCGTAGGAGGTCATTTCACAGGAAAGCCGACTACGCAGAAAATTCTAGCTGCAGGATTATGGTGGCCTACATTGCACAAAGACACTAAGGAGTTTTGCAGATGCTGTGATATCTACCAGAGGGTAGGAAAACCTTCGCAGAGAGATGAAATGCCGCTGTGACCACAGATTACACTGCAGGCATTTGACAAGTGGGCTATATATTTCATGGGTCCTATTAACCCACCAGGAAAATGATCTGGTGCGAGATACATCATCACAGGAATAGAATACCTCACCAGATGGGCAGAGGCCAAAGCAGTAAGGAATTGTGATGCTGCTACAACTGCATAGTTCATTTTTGAAAAAATCATTAGTAGATTTGGATGTCCAGTAATTTTGATGAGTGATCAAGGCACACATTTTCTGAATCGCACTATTGAGTCCTTGACGGAGGAATTTCAGATACAGCACCATAAGAGCACTCCCTACCACCCACAAGCTAATGGTACGGTGGAGGCTTTTAACAAGATTCTAGAAAATGCTCTTACTAAGATCTGTAACAGCCAAAGAAATGATTGGGACCTCAGGGTTAATGATGTATTATGGGCTTATAGAACTACATGCAAGAAACTTACAGGACACACACCTTTCAGCTTGGTGTATGGACAAGAGGCTGTTATGCCTATGGAATATAGTATTCCCAGTTTAAGAATTGCTCAAATTACCGAGATGGCTGATGCAGATACGATGAATGATAGGTTAGTGCAGCTGCTTGCCTTAGAAGAAGACAGATTCATCGCAGGATTTCATCAAAAAGTATAGAAGGCACGAGAAAAAGCTTGGCACGACAGGCACATTAAGAGTAAGATTTTTCAGACAGGAGACCTTGTGCTCCTTTATGACAGTAAGTTTGTTAAGTTTCCAGGGAAGTTCAAGATGCATTGGTTGGGGCCATATCAGATTCAGCAAGTTACAGAAGGAGGTGCCATTCAGCTCAGTAAATTGAATGGGGAGCTTGTCCCTACTTTCATTAATGGCAGTAAGCTTAAGCTTTATAGTGATAGGCACTCCACCTCCCAGTCCTAACGCAGGGAACTACCTGTGCAGATGTCCAGTGTAGTTGAAAGGAGACATCGCACCTATAACTAGTCTACACCCAAAAAAAAAATGTGTTTATTTTGCGCAAGTTTTGAACGTTGCAGAGTTTCAACAACTTGGTGGGAAAATTTTTGATTCAGGACGATGCGGTGTGACATCGCAGCGATGCAATGTTTCCCGTGCCATGTAGACGAGTTTGAAAAGGGACAGAGGGCTAGTCACGTCGCCTTCTGCCAAGCAGTTAATCCGGATACGACAGTTATCCATTGCCCTAGATTTGGAAACAGTACAATTATTTCTCCAGATTTGGTAAATCTTGGTCGAGACCGGCACCTGTGCACAATTTTCAAAGGAAATTTGATCGGATTTTCAGCAATTAATAAGGATAGAAATGACGGGTGTTGTCTTGTCCATGCAATAAATGCTACCGATGGGTCCAACCTAAGTGACCGTTGCTTCAGAGATTATCGCCTTCTTTATAAGTACATGGATCATTAACATAGAAGGGTTACTTTAGTGATTTCTAAGAGTTATAGAGCAAATTGTAAGAGTTTTCTTGTGCAGAGATACTTCAGTTACAAAGTGCTAGTTTCCACAATTTCGCAGCCATTGCCAGTATAGAGTACTGCACTTCTTAGTTTATGTCTGAGGAGGAACCTTTAGAAGACATTGTGCGACGATTCCAGAGTGGTGGCCTCCTGTCTGTTATGACGATGCCACCCAGGGTTGTGAAATTAGGTGCACCACAGGTTAGACAGACGCCAAGGATGAGGAGTCAAGCTCAGATAGTAGAAGAGTCCAGATCAGACCAGCGAAGAAGAAAGACAAGAAGATCAATGAAGATAAGAAAACAGAGCAGAAGAATGATGAGAAGAAATCTATCGACAAAAAGAAAGAGGAAGAAAGTAAAAATCAGAAACAGAAGGAAATGGGAGAAGGAAGATGACCTATCTCATCAGCTAAGAGAAGAACAAGCAGTAGCAAAGAAATGAAAATATGAAGATCATACGCAACGTGAATACCTGGAGATATTTGTTGAGAAGAAAAGTGAAAGGGGAAAACAAATCGAACAAGCAGAACTTCAGCATGCAGACAAGGGCTTGTTCTCGGAATGGAATTCATGGTTTGTATAGCTTTCGTATGGAAGGATCCCGACTGAATGAAATGTTTGAGAAGGCTGGAAGATACAGATTTATATTTTCCTCGTTATACAAGTTCTAACCCAGATAAAGAGGGAAGGAAAGATAAGAGAGACCTATGAACTAAGTTTACAGAAGACTCCATCATTGGTCAAGTTATGCTCCAAGCGGCACAAGACTGTGTCGAAGCTATGGAAAAAGAAGTCGTAGGACTTCGAGAAATATTTACAAGGACTTCGCAGGAAGCCAAGGAGAAGCTATAGCAAGAGAAGCCAGCTGTTAGTGGCTCGGGGATGAGCCATAAGTAAGTGTTAGGGGACTGTTGGAGTAGGGCCCGTAGCTATAGGAAAAGATGCTATATCGGGACAAGAAATTCAAAAGAAATAGTACCTGAAGCGGCCGAGAAGAGAGAGCTCAGCCACTGTACTTAAGGAAGCGGTGAAGATAGGAGGGCTCAGCTACCCTCATAAAGGAAAAGGAGCAATGAGCCAAGGTATTGGAGACAAAGGACAGAAGGGGAGCAATCGAGGAAGCGGCGCCCATACCCATGATCAGCGCTGGGAAGCGTGGAAGACTGCAGAGAGCTGCAATATGAACAGTAAGCGGTAGTTCAAATTACAGATACGTCGACTATCACAGTTAGGGTTTTTGGGTTACTGTTGGGATAGGCCCACAGTTTTGTATTAGGGTGAGACCTTCGGGCCACCTATTTAAGAATGTATTTTGTATTGTGAAGGGTTATTTAGTTAGACAGTTATTTGGTTAGTTGGGTAGTAGATAGAAAATTAGCCAGTTGTTTAATCATCTGTATTATAAGATATTGAGAAAGAGTCGAGCTCTGGTTCTCTTATTCAGTCTGTATTATCTTACTGTAACCATTATCCGACTCCTTGAGTATGAATGTAACAATCCGCAGGGATTGAGAGAGAGAGAGAGGATATATTGTAAGAAGAAAGAATAATAGAAAGAGAAGAGATCTAAGAGAGAAGGGCTCCAGCTGAGAACGTGGAGTTTCCCAGAAGATCTCGAGCTGCATAATAGGTTGCAGGGGAACTGTGTGTACTCTCTCCAGATATAATATAAACATAAGTTCCTATGGACGTAGCTTCCTCGCTGGAAGTGAAGCACGTAAAATCCGTGTGTTGTGCAACTGTTTCATGTGATTGTGCTTACTTATTTGCTTTATGTTACCTGTTACATGAGCTTAGTTAACAGTTAATGAATGTGTGTATGTTATCCTTCAGTTTACAGTAACATGCAAGGATGAATGTGAGTTGGATGTGTTAAGTATTTTGCATATAAGTTTATCAGTGTTTGATTCAGACCATAACAGTTACAGTGTTAAGTGATTCCTATATATTCAGTTCAGTAAGTTAAGCGCAATAGATGTTGAGCATGTTAGACTGTAGAGCTTAAGTGAAGTTGTTTAACACCCTTGAGAAAGTAACTGAGCTAGCATAAACAGAAAGAGAGCCGTTGGACCTTGAGATTTGGAGAGTCCTATTGAGTCTTACCATAGAAGCTATCGCAGTGCAGAAAGGTGATATCGCACTGCCGGAGGAGCCGCGGTGTGGGATATCGCAGGTAAAGAGTTAAGTAGAAAGGGAAGTTTGCGCATCATTGGAGAAGCCGCGCTGCGATAAGAGTTCATCTCATAGCAGAGTCTACGCGGAAGGGAGATACAAGAATATAAAGAGACTCAACCGGTTAATCAGAATCAAGAGAAACCTGCCATGCTACAAAACCTGGTTGAGGACACCTGAGTCTTCAGCCACCCCATTTAGGATCACTTCGGGTGAGACTTCAGGCCGTTCCGCGGCCTGTCGCCAAAAGGGCCAGTGAGCTAGGGGTTTTGTTGGTACATTACAGTAAACCTGGGTCTACCCATAGCAAACCAACATCTCTAACTCTGCACAAGGAGGTGTTTATATACAGTGTTTACATGGATGAGCAAGTCGACCCTTTAGTGGTCGACTGCTCTCTCAATTTAGTCAATCCATAAATGCATTTAACTACTCTAACTCCAACGCACATGATCTTCCTTCTTTAGCATGCATCGACTCTCTTCATTGGACGGTGTAACACACAGGCTCCCTCTCCATTGCAAACAGTTCTCGGATGTGGTGCATGGCTCCTTCCTTAGTGCAGCAGGTGGACTAGTGTTAGACAAAGGAGAGCGCACGATGAGTCTTCTAGAACGCAAGTTAAATGCATCATCCAACATGTGGACTATTGGTGAGGTGTCAATGAAGGAGGCTATAAGCTAGCGAATCATCTAGAAGTGGCATTCTCCATCATCCAAACGCATGGACAGTAAATAGTTCGCAACCTGTTTCACGTTTTAATGCCTGGAATCAGTTATAACTAGTGCACAGTCTGGTTAGCGATCTAGACGAAAAGCTGAACAGTGATCTAGACTGTGAGGTGGATATGCAGCCGCAGATATAGGACGAATGCGATGTCTATTTTTTGGTACGCTTAAGGACTATGGTCTACAGTAACAATATTTAAATGCCTAGAAACTTGCCAACGAATATCGCACAGCGAGATGGATGACGAGCTGGATGTGTTGTGTGCATGGCTAGCTGAATTCGTTTTTATTGTTAATTTGTCCCAAAAATATTATATAACCTGCAAACAAATGTACATATAAATTAATATATCAAATGCGCTTCAATAATGTCAATTTTGATCAATAAAATCATAAAATGATAATAATAAATGGATTTTATATAAACCAAGTAAATACATTCATACCTGGGCCGGATAGTGATCTGCATGACATAAAATATGCAAAAATATAATAAAACATATGTTTAAATAAGTAATTTAACTGTCAAAAATGATAACAAATCTAGGATCAACATTCCCCCAAACCGAAGAAATGCCAGGTCCCACTAAGCAAAAATAAAGATAACAGATCACACTATCATAGCGGATTTTGAGATGTGAGCCAATAATGGGCATATACATAAATGAGTAAGTTCATAAGGTTTAAAATTAATTCAACCATGTCCAAAGTAAAACTTTGGACAGGTTGAACATGTGACATGAACGCATAAATTGCATTTATGATAACCTTGATTAACAAAAAGATTGGTCATTTGATAGTTTACATGCATGATTGGGTAAGAGGATAAGGTTGTCAATAATGAAATGATAAGAAAAATTTCTAAGCATCCACATGAAGGTAAAAAAAAAAAATATTTGCCAAAAAAAACAAAATTTGGTTAGCAAATTTTAATCATAAGTGCTATGATATTACAATGTTTTATTCAGATCGTAATTTGGTATTTCATTTGGACCTTCATTCGATTATTCATATAGTTCTCCATATTGATTTTGCTGTAAAAATATGCTTCATGCTATAACCAAGTTCCACTGCTTATATTATCCTGAAAACACTTATCATTTGTCAGAGATAAATAGATTTGTCAGAAATAATGAAAAATAAAAGCAGTCTAATTTTTCCCAATCCTTTCCCCCAAACCAAAGATATGGCATGTCCTCAAGCCATAGGAGAGAGGAGAATTGATTGTTCCAGAAAATAAAAATTAAAGAGTTCTATCATGTTGTGTATTAGTTTGTAAGAAAAACAAAACTAATGAGTAAATGGAAATGATTTAGATATGTATATCCATGAAAAATATAACAGTTCTTAGAAAGACCGCTTGAATGATAATAATTTAACCAAAAGAATGCCACAGGAAAAGCTAGTCATCTATGCCTTATTTTAAAGGTATCATGTCATCTCAAAATATTTAAGTTTACCCTGGAGTATGTGAGATTTACAGCTATGGGTCCCATTTCTAGGATAATGAAATCCGAGGTATTTGTTGAATTAGATGGGTAGGGTCAAGCCCAAATTACAACCATTCTCAAACGACATGTTAAATAATTGGCCGTGACATGTTTATTCATAAATTCTATAAAAAAATATTTATATTATCATTGTTTTATGAACTATGTGTATAGTAGTGCATTAACCAGATCTCTTTTACCAGGTATTTCCTCGCTTCCAGCAGGCATGTTCAGTACCCTGACGGGCTTACCTTGGTACCATGCAAGCATAGTTTCGCTACCACCGAGCCTATTCAGTAACCCTATGGGTTTACTTGCATTTATCAAGCTTCTGTGTTTTAAGTTTTTACTTAGCATTGACCTGCTGGCAGCAGGCCTGTTCAGTACCCATCATGTTTGCCTTGTATAATGATATTAAATATATGGAAGCCGATTGGTACTAGAGCGTGTTAAGTTCTGCTAAACACATAATTCATTTTTTGTAAAATAAACTTATAGGTAATTTCATAATGGCCTTAACCATAGATCATGTCAAAAGAGAATAACTTAAAGTTGTTCTTTAACCTTATAGTCCTTCTTCTTCATAAAAGAAAAATAATGTTCCCCGTAGACAAAAATTCCACTTACTCTTGAATTATCACCAAAATACATGAGAGACAAGTTTTGATAACAAGCATAGGATGAACTAGTAATCCATAGGTGTAAGATGAGAGTGTGAAAAATATGATAATGAAGGTAGGTCTGTTAAGCAACTGTTCAAAAGAGAAAATAAAAAATATACATGTCTGAATCAAAATACCAAAAAACATATGAATCATAGAAGAGCTAGTTAAGAATGATATACAAAGGGTTCAATCATGACTTGGGGTTGTAGGGGCATCTGATCAGATGACGTAGGTCTACCCATTATTTGGAAACTATCGCATCCTTTGACGTATTTGGAAACATACTTAAAAATGCTTGGACAATAATAACAAGAATGTAATACTTTCTATGTCATCCTCTTATCAGAAAAGTGTCCTCCACATGGTCCTTCATGGCATGCATGGAGGATGTCTATCATTTCATCCTCTCACACGCATCGTCGAATAATAAGATCTGGACTAATGCAGAAGAGATCATTATCAACCCAAGAATAATTAGAACTCTGAACTATAATACAACGCTTCTCATGTGGGGACAAATGGTTTGGTATTTTCCCAGTTGCTAAATAATTGGAAATATCTGCAAACCAAGGGGTCTAAATAGATACAACAAATAGATCTTCGTTAGGAAAAGTGCCGTCAATTGGTTTAGTACCGTCTTCATGTTGAATACAGGAAAGGAAATCTGCTACTAGATTTTCTTTACCAGGTCGGTCAATGACGGTAATGCAATAAAAGAAGCCACTGGGTCACTCTACCATTGGTAATTGGTTTATTCATTAGAAATATAATGGCAGAGTGATAGGTATGCACAAAAACTTCATAACCTGTAATGCAATGGTGAAATTTATTAATAGAATAAACTACTACCAAAATTTCTTTTTTAGTAATAGTGTAATTAAGTTTGGTAGGAGTCAAATTCTTACTAATAAAATAAATGGCATAAGGTGATTGTGCCTCTTTTTGGCTGAGGACTCCTCCTATGGCCATATTAGAGGCATCGGTGGATATATGAAAAGGAAGGGACCAATCGAGACCGTTGAGTATTGGTTCCATCAATAGTTTAGCTTTTAGGATTTCAAAATCATTTTGACAAGATTTTGTCCACTGGAATTCTATGTCCTTTGTAAGCAATTTAAACACTGGTGCAACTATTTTACTGAAATTTTCAATAAAGTGATGGTAATAGCTTGCATGACCAAGAAAGCTTCTTACCTCTTTCTGAGGGGGAGAGGGAAGGCCAAAAATTACTTTGATCTTCACAGGATCTACCTTAATTCCTTGGGAGGAAACATGGTGTCCTAAAACTATACCTTCTGTCAGTAGCATTTTACATTTCTCATGACTAAGGGATAAATTCATTTCTTGAGATCGGATCAAGAACTTCTCAAGGTTTTCAAGGGATTCTTGAAAATTATTACCATAGGTTGTAAAATCATCCATATATACCTCCACATAGTCATGTATAAGATCAGAAAAGATTCCTAAGACTGCTCACTGAAAAGTGGCAGGTGCATTACATAGGACAAATGGAAAAACTCGATAAGCGTATGTTCCCCAAGTGCATGTAAAAGTGGTATTGTCTTGATCTTCCGGTGCTATTAAAATCTGGTTGTAACCACTATATCTGTCAAGAAAGGAAAAATATTGTTTACCTGACAGGGTATCTAACACTTGATCAATAAAAGGTAAAGGAAAGTAGTATTTAAGTGTAGCTTTGTTTAGCTCCCTAAAATCAACAAAAATGTGCCATTTCCCTGTGACTTTATTTGGGAATACTACTAAAGGAGATACCCATTTACTATCGGAGATATGATAGATGAAACCAACAGTGAGGAGTTTTTGTAATTCTTCTTTTACTATGTCCTTTAGAGCAGAATTCATCCTCCTCTGTGCCTGCCTTACAGGTGACATGCTTGGATCCATAAAAATATGGTGAATACAAGTGTCAGGGTGTATACCCTTCTTCATATTGGTGTATTCCCATGCAAATGCTCTAGCTTTTTTCTTAAGAACTTTAAGCAGTTGTGCTTGTTGGTTTTCACTTAATCCTGCATTTATATGTAGAAATTTTTTAGGGCCAACCTCACAAGGTATGGTATAGGGTCCTATATTCTCTTCAATCATGAAGACACAAGGTGTATCCATAAACATTGAGAGAGCCATATTTTGTTGAAACTCATCTCCAAAAATCTAATAAAATTGAGCAAAAGACTGAGGAAAATCCGTACAAGTTGTTGAAGAAACAAATTGATTTAATAGATTCTCAATGGTCTGATCCTAAAGTGCCCAGGAGAAATCACTAGGAAGGGAGAGGTCATCAAATTCCTCTCCCCAAAAGAACAAATTAACCACCATGATTTTTCAGTTATTGGTTGTGCTGGGGCGTATAAAATAAGTCTCTATGTAGACAACCCATTGGAAATCAGTCATCTCTCCATCCCTACATTCTATAAAAGAATTTTCCGTAGCTAGCCATGGTCTTCCCAAGATAATAGGATTCCTTTAGAAGGATCCTTTTATTCTATGACCATAAATTCGACAGGGTATTTACATGAGGCTACTGATATGAAAATGTCATCCAGGACTCCAATAGGTTTTACCATAGTACGTTCTGCTAGTTCTATAATGGAAGGACTAGGTTGGAGAAATTTTCCTAACTGTGAAACTTCTAAGACTACGATGGTCATCATGTTGATGGCGGATCCTAAATCGATTAATGTATTTTCTATGGCGATGTTTTTTATAATTACAGTCACCACTAGGGCTCCTGGATTTGTATATTTTGCAATCTGGGACTGATTTGTCGTACATTCAGACATCTCTCCTATAACATGAATTGTGAGAGGGTCCTTTTTCTTCTTCTTTGAGCGTTTTATACATAGCTCCTTCATTATCTTGTTGTAGATTGGTATGTCTTTGATAGCTTGTAATAGAGGTATTTTTATACATATATTCTTTAATTCATTCAAAATGTTATACTCTGGATGAACTACAGGTTTTTCTATCACTAGTCTTTCCGGAAATGGAGAAACTCTTTGCTCCTAAATAGTTTCTTGTGGAGGATGGGTGTGTACTGGAACCTTCGAAATGTTCACATATTCCAAAATAGCATCATTCACAGGTTAGTTTGAATCCTCTTCTTCTTCATTTACTTCATGAATGATGATTGATGACTTGGGTTTATCATTCACAACTCTTCCCGATCGTAATTGAATTTCATGTATAGGTACAGTCGAAATAAGGTATGATGGAAGAGTTTGCAACTCAATGCTATTAATAGCTCAAGTTGGTTTATTATTAGGGTTAGGTATCAATTGCGTGGGTAATAATGTCGGTCAAGGAGGATTTGTGTTCTGAAAATGATGAGGTTGTTGTGTGATACAAGGAACTGGAGGTACAAATACAAGCGAAATTTGTTGGAAATTCGTTTGATGTTGAGGATAAGGATGATTAGGTGTAGGGACAGGTTATGACTAAGGATATGGTTTTCCTCTCCATCCTTGTTACCAATATTGTTGTTGTGGAAATTGAGGAGGGTATTGGGGTGGCCAATTATTCCAACTTGAATTGTTCCATTGTTGAGGTGGTTGATATGGAGGGTAATAAAGTGGAGGTTGTGGTGGAAAGTTCTAATATGTTGGTTGGTCTCTAGGTTTCCAAGGAGGCCTTCTAGATGTTTCAGATACATCCCCACTCTTATATATTGCTTGCAACCCAGTCAAGGATGGGTAGTTATCTGTTGGATGCTCTTCTGTACAGATGTGACATACATAGATGTTGTTTAATGGACATTCCCTTTGGGGATGTTTCATCCTACATCTTGGATAAAACATGCTCATTGTTGCTCATTCTTCATCCTTCCTTTTCTTGGCTTGTAAAGCATCTAGTTGAGGACCCATTGCTCCTAAGATATCAGTTTCAAAGTTCTCCAACAGGTTTCCTAACTCTACTCTTGTAACTCCACCTGAAATAGGAATGTTTCCACCTACATTTCTACTATAAGGCTATCGAAAGTTTTTCCCAACTTTCCCCCTACTTCTAGAATAATTTTTACACATCTCACCGATTTGTGCAAAACTTTTATGAGAAATATCACCAGCTGCCATGAGATTAAGACTTTCTAATAAGTCCTCGGAGATCCCCTTAAGAAAAAGTGTACATACTGCATCTTCTTGGAGGTCACTATATTTTGATTTATGTAATGTATAAACTAACCTTTCAAGATAATCCTCCAGGATCTCGTCTTCAAGTTGTTGTATCTTGAATATATCATGTCAAGAGTCCTTAGGTTTTCAATACTCTTGATATTTTCGCAAGAATGAAGTTTTCATATCATCCCAAGTCCTAATACTGAATTCTTCTAATCCCATGAACCATCTCAAGGAAGAATCTTTTAGTGTAGTAGGAAAGAGTTTTAGTTTGTGAGAATCTTGTAGATAATTATAGCTCCTACAAAGTATATCGAACTGTAGATGTATTTGTAACTTCGGAATGTATTAATCTATGTATCTTATGTATTGTAACCCGATGTTTATTCCGGGATGTATTTATAATATAATTGAGTCATATTGTCATGCCCTGGTGTTTCGATCGGGAGGATCAATAATGTAAACAAGTCATGTCAAGTCATAGTGGGTAAGCCTCTGATTGTCTAAGGGTTAAAGTCCTCACAGTTCTGGGGCACTAGGGTTATTAGACTCTCCTAGTAGAGGTCGGCCCTGGTAGGGTTTTAGTCATGTTTGGATTATTATAAATAGAGAACTGGAGTCTGTATTTAACACACAACTCATCCACACTCAATTGTAGCACATAGTTGAGGAAGGAGAAGGTACTAGGGCTAGACAAGAAGAAGATTACTACTGTCGGGAGATCACTTACTGTTTTGGGGCTTTTACTATTTTGGTGCTGATTCTATCTCTGAGGAAGTTGCAGGGTCTTCTCCTTTATGGTTTCCCCAAGGAAAACACTATGTTCATTATCTCTTGTGTTTTGATTGCTGTACTTGTTATTCTCTTAGTAAAGATCTTAACATAAGGCTAACTTAATGTTGAAAAACTAACATGGTATCAAAGCTAACCTAAGAAGAAGACATTGTGCAGCTATGGGAACTAGGGCTTCCTAGTTTGTGGATCTTCCTCCATAGATTTTTAGCAAAATTAAGGTGGAATAACTCTCCTCCTTAGGGCGCATCTTTCTCTCAAAGAAGAATCCAATTCTGAGGTTTTTTAGTTTTGGACCTGACACTGTTGCCGGAAATTATGGATTTTCACAGAAGAGGAATTTTTTAGTGACAAGTTTCAAGGCATTTGGGTGGATAGAAATCCGGAAAAGCAAAACCCTAATTTGCTCCTAAACCAGCTTTGTAGGATTTCAGCTCAAGTTTCAGATCCGACATCTTGAACCTGGTAAGATCTAAAATATTTTGTATTTCCATTTGAGGTTCTCTGCTAAGACGTATCATCATACCAAGCTTGATGAAAAGCTCGAGGGAGCTGATAACTTCCGAGCCTGGAAGTATAGGATCTCCCTGGTCCTGGAAGAGAATGAATTAGACTCCTACATTCATGAGGAGGTTCCAGTTCCAGAGGAAGATGAGGCAAAGGCCTTACATAAGAAGAATATGGTTATGGCAAAGACGATCATTGTTGATTCTATCAAGGATCACCTTATCCCACAGGTGTACTCTCTCAAGACACCTAAAGCTATGTTTGATGCCCTAACCAAATAGTTTGAAGGGAAGAACATAAACTAGAAAATGACTCTGAGGAATCAACTGAAGAATGTGAAGATTTAGAATGCAAAGACTATCCAATCCTACTTCACAAGGGTTTCTCAGATCAAGGAACAATTAGAAGTTGTTGATGAAGAAGTGGAAAATGCAGAGATTGTGATGACTACTTTGAATGGCCTTCCTAGGTCATGGGATTCTTTCATCCAAGGAATCTGTGCTAGAAAGAATCTAGTCAAGTTCAACAGACTATGGGAAGAATGCTCTCAAGAAGAAGCTCGGATAGTAGCTCAAAAAGAGAAAATGGGAAATGAAGATCAAGCTCTCACAGTTCACTCCAAGAGAGGCAAAAGAAAAACTCATCACTTCAAAGGTAAGAATCATCATCATAGAAATAAAAATAGAAAGGACCCAGCTAGATTAAGATGTTATACATGTGATGAAATATGACACTTTTCAAAAGACTGTCCTAAGAACAAGGTCCACTCTCATAAGAAGAAGGGGAACAAAAGAAGACATCATGCTCATGCTGCAGAGGATGATGAACCATCCAAGAAGAGATGCAAATATGAAAGTGAAGATTCTTCAAGCGAGGATGAATATGTTTTGATCTTCGCTCTCACAGGTAACATTACTCATGGCAGTGATGATTGGCTTATAGACATTAGGGCTTCCAAACATATGACTGGATTCAAGGAATCCTTTGTGAGACTGTCAGAACATGAATCAACTCACAAGGTGAATCTAGGAGATGACTACCAATATCCAATAAAAGGTAGTGGGGAATCTTCATATAAACTAGAATCTAGTAAGTCTCTAACAATGAAAGAAGTATTGTTTGTGCTAGGACTCAAGAAGAACCTTCTCTCCATATCATCATTAGATGCAAAAGGAATGAGAGTTGCATTCATAGATGGTCAATTCATCATGTGGCCAAGAGGAAAGACTATCGATGATGCAGTGGTGATTGGAGAACAAGAAGGAGGATTGTACAAATTGAAGGGCCATCCAAAACAAGCCTTGAGCCATGACATAGTAGAGCCAAATGAGATTTGGCATAGAATGCTTGCACATGTGCATACAAAGAACTACCTATTGCAAGAAAAGATATTGAAGGTCTTCCATAATTCCAAGAAAAACATGATGGGGTCTGCAAAGGATGTGCGAGAGGAAAGAATACAAAGAAGACATCAGCGAAAGCAGAGCCAAAGGCATACTAGAAATCATCCACTCCGATGTATGCAGTCCGATGTCATCAAACTCACTAAGCGGGTATGCATACTATGTTTCTTTTATTGATGATTTTTCTAGGAATACATGGGTTTACTTCATGAAGAACAAAGACGAAGTATTCAACAAATTCAAGGAATTCAAAGCCTTGATCGAGAACCACACTGACAAGAAGATCAATAAATTTTCGATCAGATAATGGCAGAGAATTCACTTCGAATGAATTCAAAGAGCTATGCAAAGAATCAAGGTTTAAGACAGAGTTGTTCACTCCTTATAATCCACAACAGAATGGGATTGCAGAACAGAAGAACATAAATATCATGGAAGATGCAAGAGCCATGCTTCATGATCAAGATCTTCCTATGCATCTTTGGGCAGAAGCTGCCAGAACAACGGTGTATGTACAGAACCATACTCCACATAGAGTACTCGAGAACAAGAATCCTAAAGAAGTCTTCTCTGGAAAGAAACTAGAAATCAGCCATCTCAGAATATTTGGCTGCCCTGTGTACATACACATTCCAAAAGAGAAGAGAACAAAATTAGATCCTTCAGGAAAGAAGGTTATATTTGTGGGATACTCTGAAAGCTCGAAGGCTTACAAAATATATTTCCCAGGATACAAGAAGATTGACATCAGCAGGGATGTGACATTTGATGAAGACACAGCTTACAGCAAATCCAGAAAGAGACCTGCTGAAGAACCTGAAGAAGCAGAAGCACCCAGAATTCATGATACAACCATGAACGAAGAAGATCAAGAAGAAGATCGAGATTTTGAAGAACCACAAAGGCCTGTAGATCCACCTCTGGAGAAGAATCCTCATAAGAGGAAACCTGCTTGGGTATGTGAACTTATCCAAGGTGCAAAAATATATGGAGCTCCAGAAGAGAATCACAGAGAAAGAAAGAGGACCAGATCCTGCTTCAGGTATGTAGCCTTACTATGTGATTTTATTACTAAAGAACCTTCCAGTTATGAAGAAGCGGCAGAACGGAAAGGATGGAAGGATGGTATGATCGAAGAATACCAATCGATCATGAAGAATGATTTTTGGGATGTTGTTCCAAGACCAAACAGGAAGTCAGTTGTCACTTCCAAATGGATCTACAAGATCAAGCATGCTGCAGATGGTAGCATTGAGAAATATAAAGCAAGATTTGTAGCTCAGGGTTTCTCTCAGAAAGAAAAAACAAACTATGAAGAAACCTTTGCACCTATAGCCAGATACACTTCCATCAAATCAGTACTTGCTCTGGCTGTAGTGATGAAATGGAAGATACACCAGATGGATGTCAAGACTGCTTTCTTGAATGGTGTAGTGGAAGAGGAAGTGTATGTAGAATAACCACTCAGTTTTGAGACACATGACATGGAGTCTCATGTGTGCAAATTGAAGAAAGCCCTGTACGATTTGAAACAGGCACCCAGGACCTGGTACGACAGAATTGACAGCTTTCTATCCAGTTTGGGCTTTACCAAGAGTAAAGCAGATTCCAACCTTTACTACAAGGTTGAGGATGGAAACCCAGTGATGCTTCTACTGTATGTAGATGATCTATTTCTGACAGTTATGGATGGGTTGATTGCTGATACAAAGAGAAATCTTGCTGCTGAGTTCAAAATGAAGGACTTGGGGATGATGCATTACTTTCTAGGTATGGAGGTGTGGTAGAGTACAGATGGAATCTTCCTTGGACAAGGGAAGTATGCAGTAGAGATCCTGAAGAGGTTTGGGATGATGGAATGCAAGGCTATGGCCACACTTATGGCATCGAACCTGAAGCTATTGAGTGATGCTTCATCAGAGTCGGTTGATGCTACAATGTATCGTCAGATGATTGGATCATTGATGTACCTGACGAACATGAGACCAGACATTTGCTTTGCTGTGAACACCTTGAGCCAGTTCCTGACAGATCCAAGAAATGTTCACTTGATTGCTGCAAAACATATTCTAAGGTACCTAAGGGGTACAGTTGATTATGGGCTCAAGTACGATGTAAATCAAAAGATTAACCTGGAGGGTTATGTTGATTTAGATTCGGCAGGAAGTGCCATTGATAGGAAGAGCACTTGTTGCTTCAGTATGGGATTAGGTGTGATCTCTTGGTTTGCAGGAAGCAATCCTGTGTGGCACTGAGTACAGTTGAAGTAGAGTATTTCGCAGCTTCTTCAGCTAGTTATGAGGCAGTATGGCTACGGAAGCTACTGTATGATATATTTGATCTCCAGTTGGATGATACTTGTATACATTGTGACAACCAGAGTTGCGTGAAGTTGTCATAGAATCCAGTGTTCCATGAAAAGTCAAAGCATATCGGGATCAAGTACCACTATATCAGGGATATGGTGCAGAAGGGAGCAGTAAAGCTCTAGTATGTTGTGATGGAGGAACAGATAGCTGATGTGTTGATGAAGCCATTGGCTAGGGTGAAGTTCGAGTACTTCATGGAGAAGCTTGGTGTTCTCTAGATCGAGGTTTCCTCCAAGGTAAAGTGATGAGACCCATAGCCATTCTGACATGGTGAGAGGATTGGTTCCTTCCATAGTCAGATGTAAGGGCTGAGCCATTCTGTCATGGTGAGAGGATTGTTTCCTTCCATGATAGATATGAGTGTTGAGATCAGTAGCCATTCTGACGAGTAGGTCAGATGTAAGGGCTGAGCCATTCTGTCATGGTGAGAGGATTTCTTCCTTCAATGTCAAGATATGAGTGCTGGCCATTCTATCGAGTAGGACAGATGTAAGGGCAATTGCCATTCTTTGAATGGAGCTGCCTGGTGAGGTACCAGGAACACTCAGTCTACAACTAAGTAGCCATTCTGATGTGATAGAGGGATGTGTTCCCACTTGATCAGATGTAAGGGCTGAACCATTCTATCATGGCTAAAGGATTAAGTTCCTTCCATGTCAGATGTGAGTGTTGGCCATTCCAATGAGCAGGTCAGATGTAAGGGTAACTGCCATTCTCTAGGAGAATGGAGGCACCTGGACAGTTACCAGGTAGCTTAGTCAAGGAGGACTGGGGGCCATTCTGATATGAATGTAGGATTGGTTCCTACAATATCAGATGTGAGTGAAAGCCCTTCCATCCTTGTGAGCAAGATGTGTTCCCTCCTGGATGGATGTAAGTGCAGAGCCTTTTCATCACTGTCAGCAGGATGTGTTCCCGCCTGGATGGATGTGAGTGCAGAGCCTTTTCATCACTGTGAGGAGGATGTGTTCCCACCTAGATGAATGTAAGTGCAGAAATCTTTCATCATTGTGAGCAGGATGTGTTCCATCCTGGATGAGAGTCTTCCATCATTGTGAGTAGGAAATGTTCCGCCCTGGATGGAAGTGCATAAATATTTCATAATTGTGAGCAGGATGTGTTCCATCCTGGATGAAAGTGAGAAAATATTCCATCATTGTGAGTAGGATGTGTTCCAGCCTGGATGGAAGTACAAAACTCTTCCATCATTATGAGTAGGATGTGTTCCAGCCTGGATGGAAGTACAAAACTCTTCCATCATTGTGAGTAGGATGTGTTCCAGCCTGGATGGATGTGAGTGCTGTTCCTTTCTGACGAGTAGGTAAGATATAAGTGCTGAAGAAGACCTACATGGAGGATAGGCCTACAACTAGCATGAAAAAGGGCTGGCTCTGTAGAACTTCCTGTGACGAGAAGAATCATGAGATAGCGCCAGGGATGATCCAGATTGAGTGATGATCGAGATCTAGTGATGATAGCCAATGATGATCCAGATCGAGAGATGATAGAGGTCTAGTGATGATGATCCAGTAGTATTGATCTAGATCGAGTGATGATCAAGATCCAATGATGATAGCCAGTGATGATCCAGATCGAGAGATGATCTAGATCCAGTGATGATGTCCCATGATGATCCAAATCGAGAGATGATCCAAATCCGATGACTTGAATATGAAGATGACTTGAAGATGAATATGACTTGAAGACTCAGAAAATTTGAGATGCAGATGACAAGATGATCCAGTTGATACAGAGAAGAAGATCAGTGCTGAAAATTGTGTTGAAAGAATACCTTCCTAGTTAAGAGGGAGTGTTGATGTATTTGTAACTTTGAAATGTATTCATCTATGTATCTTATGTATTGTAACCCGATGTTTATTCCAGGATGTATCTATAATATAATTGAGTCATATTTTCATGCCCCAATGTTTCGATCGGGAGGATCAATAATGTAAACAGTTCATGTCAAGTCATAGTGGGTAACCCTCCGATTGTCTAAGGGTTAAAGTCCACGCAGTTTTGAGGCACTAGGGTTATTAGAATCTCCTAGTAGAGGTCGGCCCTGGTAGGGTTTTAGTCATGTCAGGATTAGTATAAATAGAGAACTGGAGTCTCTATTTAACACACAACTCATCCACACTCAATTGTAGCGCATAGTTGAGGAAGGAGAAGATACTAGGGATAGACAAAAAGAAGATTACTGCTGTTGGGAGATCACTTACTATTTTTGGGCTTTTACTGTTTTGGTGATGATTCTATCTCTGAGGAAGTTGCGGGGTTTTCTCCTTTATGGTTTCCCCAAGGAAAACACTGTGTTCATTGTCTCTTGTGTTTTGATTGCTGTACTTGTTATTCTCTCAGTAAAGATCCTAAGATAATGATAGCTTAATGCTAAAAAACTAATACAAACTTGAATAGGAATGTGTTCGGGTCCTCGTTACTTTTTCCATAGAAAGTAGGTAAGGGGGAAGGAGGGATGTTTTCATAGTTACATCCTGCATCATATCTAAAATAGGGAACTCGGAGGTAGCCTCAGTTCAATTTTCTCCTTCTCCTTCGTCATTTCTAACTTCATTTTGATCTTCGTTTTCTCCTCGTCTCTCGATGTAAGCTGGATTCTTGACGTAAATATACCTAGGAGGATCCTTTCGAGGTGACAATGGGGAGTCCCAACGTTCTTTTTCAAGAGATATATTCCTCTGATCAATCATTTTTTATTGAATCCTAGAGGGATAGTAGATTCTAATATGGAAGTTTCAATTTGTGAGATGACTAGATCTATGAAGGTTCCAAAGAAAGCTTTTACCTTGGAAGGATCAACAAAGTCAACGAAGTTCGGATCTCCTACTAGTGAAAAAGTTGTGTTATTTGGATTCAATACTAGTGGAGGGTTAGATATTCCTAGTGGTTGATCCTCTTGAACTTCCTCAGGAATGAGGTCCTTAGGACCTCCTTCCAAGGTTCCTTCTCCTTCTATGGCTTCTCCGATAAGATCTCTTAAGAGAGTCTCCTTAGGTTTCAGAGTAGAACTACTTCCTATAGGCATCTTTTGATACCTTTCTGTTGAGTTAGTGGTTGGGGTATTACGTCCCCTGTAAAAGTTAGTAGGATTTCAATAATTTTTCTGTCTTAATAAATCTACCCTAAGGATCTCTAAGTATTCTCATGAAAAAATTTAAACTAAAGAAAACCTATCTTACTACTGTTGCTCGATTTGGGGGTGCCTATTATAACATATGTGCATGTTCTTACTTCTCGTCTTACCGCTCCCCCACCACCAGCCTATTACTAAACTTCATAAAGAATTTTACTCTACCTTACAGAACAACTTCCCGGTAACGACACCAAAATGTTGGGTGTTATAACATCTAGATTAATTCACCTAATATTTAATTATCGACCGGGGTTGGTAGGCTTAGAGCTGACACAAAATATATGAGAAGGTAGAGGGTTCTTATGGTGTCATGGAAATATTCTAATAAACAAAAGATCGAAAGATCTTTCAAAATGAAAAACCAAGTATAACTCCTAAGAATTCAGTTATTAAGGTAATTAAACCGGAACAAAATATTAAACTAAATAATCGATAATTTATTTTATAAGTAAATAACTTTAAATTGAAAATGATACTATCAACAACTAACTTTTCAAATAGGAAACTAAGATGCAACGAAGACCTAACTAATAAGCAAGTAGAAGACTTAATAAAGAAAATTAAATAATAAAAAAACAAGTAGAAAACTTAATAAAGAAAACTAAATAAAAAGAAACAAGTAGAAAACTTAATAGGAATATCTTTGAATTCTATCCTACAAGTCTCTTTCAGTAATCACACAATGAAAAAGGAATAACCTGAAAACATACTAAGGGTAACACATATAATAATAAATTTTACATGCAAATGGATAAATCAATCCAAAGGCATGAACACAAAACAATACATCAGTAAAGAGAAATAAAAAACAAACTCAAGAAACAAAACATAAAATAGCTTAACACATATTCAAGGTGAAAAGAAGTAAGGTAACTTTTAATAAATAACCTAAAACAATCCAATTTAACTTTAATGTTAAATAGAACTATCATCTAACTATCTCAATCAAAGCATACTTCAAACATTAAGGAAACAGAACTGAAAACAATCTCAAAAAACATTAAAAACACTAAAAACGAAACTATGGGCTGAATGACTGACTGAACTATAGGTCTGAAAGGGGTGACTGAATGATAAGTTAAATAGGTTGTCTGAATGACAGTCTACACAGTTAAAATGACAGAAATTAACCTAAATGATCTAATCTTCAGCTGAATTCGTGCATATGTAAATCTAATGCATAAAGGCAATAAGTAAACCTACTTATTAAGCAAATTTGACAGTGAAATAAACTTAAACAAATTCATGAAAATAAAGAATTGCATGTTAACAAACAAATTGGAATTCAAATTACATAATTTATAACAAAAAGGAAATAAACATAGCTGAGTCTATTTAAAAGCAATCTATTCTATCTTCTTGCAAATAAATGAAACAATAATGCGGAAGAGAAAATGACTAAAAGAAAATTAATACAAACTATGCGTGTAGTTAACTATTTAATTTCAGAAATAAAATGCATTACAAGAAAATAAAATGATAAAACAAACTGTAAATTAAACTAACTACAACAGAAAATATGAAATAAATAAACAAGAAAAGAAAAGAATCCTCTGGTTGATGAGGGGCCCTCTCAGCAACCAGGGGTGATGCCTGGTTAACGCTTACTCAAACACAATAATAAGTAGCAAAGCATACAACTCTTTATTCAAACGATGGAACAAAATTTAGAATTCTTCTCCAAAAACGACTGTCTAACAAATTAAAATTATCAACTCTCTAACTCTACACAAGGAGGTGTTTATATACAGCATTTACAGGGATGAGCAAGTCGACCCTTTAGTGGTCAACTGCTCTCTAAATTTAGTCAATCCATAATGGCGTTTAACTACTCTAATTCCAATGCACAAGATCTTCTTTCTTCAGTGCGCGTTGAATCTCTTCATTGGATGATGTAATGGATAGGATCCCTCTCCATTGCAAATGGTTCTCATATGTGGCACACGGCTCCTTCCTTAGTGCAGCAGATGGAATGGTGTTGGACAGACGAGAGCACACGATAAGTATTCTAGAACACAGGTTAAATGCATCAACCCAATGTGTGGACTGTTGGCGAGGTGTCAATGAAGGAGGCTGCAAGCTGGTGGATCATCTAGAAGCGGGCTTCTCCATCATCTGGACATGTGGACAGTAAATAGGTCGCAGGTTGTTTCACGTTTTAATGCCTAGAATCAATTATCAACAATGCACAGTCTGGTTAGCGATATAGATGGAAAGATGAACAACAAGATGGACCGTGAGATGGATATGCGAGTGTAGATCTAGGATGAATGCAATGTCTATTTGCTAGTGTAATTAAGGACTATGGTCTGTAGTAACAATATTTAAATGCCTAGAAACCTTCCAACGAATATCGTGAAACGAGTTGGACGTGTTGTGCACATGGCTAGATGAATGCGTGTTTATTATTAATTTGTCCCAAAAATATTATATAACAAATGTACATATCAATTAATATATCAAATGCACTTCAATAATGTCAATTTTAATCAATAAAATCATAAAATGATAATAGTAAATGGATTTTATATAAACCTTAAATACATTCATACCTGGGCTGAATAGTGATCTGCATGACATAAAACATGCAAAAAGATAATAAAACATATGTTTAAATAAGTAATTTAACTACCAAAAATGATAATAAATCTAGGATCAACAACTACCTCATAGTAGATGATACTTTCTACCGCCATGGGGTTGATTCCATTTTACGTCATTGTTTAACTCATGCTAAGGTTGAGGTTGTGCTTAATGATTGCCACGGAGGGGCATGTGGTGGTCATTTATCTAGGCTTTCTACAGCCCAAAAAATCTTAAGAGTGGGCTATTTTTGGCCATCCATCTATAAAGATTACATTAATGCATTCAAGAAGTGCTACCTTTGCCAGGTGTTTTCATGTAATATGTGCTTGCGTCCCGCTCTTTTGCATCCTATTGTCACCGACGGTCCCTTCACCAAGTGGGGGCTTGATTTTATGGATTGCAACCCAACTTCGGCTGGGGGGCACCATCGTATTATTGTGGCTGTTGATTACTTTACGAAATGGGAAGAAGCTATGTCCACAATTAAATCTAATGATGAAATAGCCGCGCATTTCATATTTATCCAGATTATCACTCGGTTTGGCATTCTAAGAGAGCTTTTCACTGACCATGGCACGCACTTTCAAAACAAAATGATGGAAGAGTTGTCTTCGAAGTTAGGATATAAGAAAGAGCACTCCTCTTCTTATTATCCTCAAGCGAATGGACAGGTTGAAGCAGTGAACAAGTCACTTAATTCCATTCTCCAACGAACCATCGCACAAAGAAAGAATAATTGGAATATCATGTTGTATCCTTCTTTGTGGGAATATAGAACCGTGGTCAAAACTGCCATCAATTTTTCTCCCTATCAGCTTATGAATGGGGTGGAGTTAGTATTACCGATTGAATGCAAAATCCCTTCTTTGAAGCTAGCTATGGAGCTTTTACCAGAGACTTCTGCATTGGAAGAACGTCTGGTCCACTTGGAGCAACTTAATGAGCAACATTGAGATGATTTAGTGGCTCTTGGGTTTAACAAGCATCGCGTTAAGCTCCAGTATGATAAGTCTGTCCATCCTAGGAGGTTTAGTGAAGGTGACTTGGTCCTTTTGTGGGATCAAGCTAAGGAACCCTTGGGGGGAGTTTAATCCTATGTGGCATGGTCCTTACATGGTTAAGCATGTCTTATAAAAAGGTGCCTATGAGCTGGTTGATTATGAAGGGATGGCCTTAGCGGAGCCTAGAAATGGGCTCTATCTCAAAAAATACTATGCATGAACTTTAGCGAGGGATGACTTTTTTATATTATTGTACATTTTTGCATTGCATAGTTAGGTTTTCTTATGGTGATTGAGTTTCTTGATTAGCTTTCGTTTGTTATGGAATATTTCAATGGAGTCTTCCATTTACATAGGATTCACTGATGGTGCTAGCCGGCACACTCAAAACTCAACTTCACCTGCTTGAGTCATCTATACTCATACGAGTCAAGTGTTGTCTTCAGGAGGCGTATGTTTATGACCTTCCTCGAACAATGTTGCTGAATATAGTGTCATCATTGAGTTATTGCGTGATTCCATTTCACCTGGTGTTCTTTCTCTTGAGGTACATCTTGATTCACAGTTAGTGGTTTCATAGCTTAATGGATTGTATCGTGTTAGGGATCTGACATTATTATGAATATTCTTACGTGTTAGATTGCTAAAATGGCAATTTGAGAGTATAAGATACATTCATGTTCCAAGAAATTTTAATCAAGTTACTGATTCATATGCTAACTATGTACTATATTGGCATTTGTTTCATAGACCATAAGCATTTCACAAACACATTTTACACATGTAAATAGAATAATCATCGATCATCATAAATATTTTTCATTAAGTTCAAAAAAGGTGATGTCATAATACATAAGTGTCATATACAATTGGGGCTTCTGAGCCACCAAAATATACTACATGATCATACAAAAAATATACACCCAGGTCTCTAAGCCTGAGTTGGAGGAGGGTGTTGATCATGGTAGCACACCATGGCTCTAGCTAGCCAGAAAAACAATCTAACCCATGCATGTGGTACTCCAACCACTTGGCATTGGATGGCCTCAAGAAATTCATCAACTTGCTCCATGGGAACTCTCTGTGTCAATCGAGAAAATTTCATGTGGATGCTCTAAAGTGTCCACTTCGCATCCGCACCCATGGTCTCATCACCTCTTCCCCTCCATTGATGACGAGGAAATCCATCTGGCCGTCGTGGTCCTACATCTGCATATACATGGCAAAGTATCACTATGTGTCGTCACACCAAAAACATGTCCTTTGATTTCATATATCAAAAAACACAAAAAAAAATTAAATAATTCAAAAATTAAAAGTGGGTTTGGAATTCATTACCTATGTCTCCATAAGCCGCTCTCGGTGGTAGGGTCATGTCTAGCTCTCCGCGGAAGTCGATCCCTACATAGGGATAGTCATCTATGGTGAAGATATGTCTCCGCCACCATGGAAAGAACTATTTTGGGTACGGGTTAGCCACCCTTCGACCTCCCATTCTGCGAATGGCATTGGCCCAGCGTCGCTAAGCTGGATCCCGGACTCCATGTGGAGCAATGTATACTCTAGGGCTTAGCCCTGGAACCCACTCAAAAAATAATGTTCTCAGTATGCTGCCAAACCTGAATTTCTGCACCCTACCCATCTTGTAGTCACTGATTTGTTGTTTCATGTTGTTCAGTAGCATAGTAATCCATTCATATATAGTAGGCCGCATACACTCTACTGCATAGAACATCAGTGTCCTTGAGGCCTGGTGGAGTGATGCCAAACCTACGATCCTACCTAATGCCAATAGTATGGCTTTCAACCCCATAATATGAACCATGTTTTTTGGGATTTGAATCCCAACCTTCTCTGTATCGGGAAGGCAATACACAGCTATGTAGTCCTCTCTAGTCAGCCCACCTCCTGGCCCACGAGATTGGAGGTTCACCACTTCCCATCACCGGGACAAACCTGTGATAAAGTATATGTCTTCAAACTCAATGCTGAGTGACATCCCATCTATCTGAAAGGTCTCAGACTCTCGATCCCAGTAATCTACTAGCAACTGGAGAAGTCTTGGCTTTTCCCTCAAGCTACCAAGGCAACAAAACTTGTATAACCCGCATGCCCATAATGTTTGTTGAGCAATGAGATAAGCCTAAACAGCTTCCTCAACATCACCATGTTCCCTCTCTCTTCATTCTAGCACCAACCTGCACATAAATCACAAGTTTTGATTAGTATTTACCCATTAAAACCATGTTCGCGGCCATATATGCGACTATTTTCAAAACAACAGCATACGTACGTGGATTTCGTGGCATTTTCCACGTATAGTCAACCCTATACGTGGAAAAAGCCCCGATATCTACGTGGGCTGAAGCGCCCAATTTGGGATGGCCTTAAAAAATAATTTGACTATGAAAATTTAAAATTTTTACATGAAAATGAAGGGGAGGGGCAAGGGAATTTTCCTGGATCAAACATGGAGTGATTCCGACGAACGATGCTCTTGGAATTTGCTTTTGAAGTTCTAGACTCAAATACACTATGGTGGGTGAAAATTCAAAATGGTATGAAAATTTTTAATTTTTCACTATTTTATAGAAAGAAAATTTGAATTTTTTACCCACTTCCTATAGTTTTTTACTGTTTCTGACCATTTTGGACCATTTGAACTAATTTGATGTTGTAGGAGCTTGTTTTGAGTGCAGTTTGACCGTGTCTTCGACCCGTTCGTGCCTATTTCAAGTATTATGTCTAAAATGGCATATAGGTTAGGATTTTACATTCGCTTGCATTTTTCATGGCCTTATGACCGTTTCATCTTAACCCTAGGTATGAACCCATTCCATCTTGTCACGGAACCTTCATGCTACTTTAGAAGTGACATTATGCGAATGGTAGAACTTTCCCATACATGGGTACCCTAGTTAGATCCTATATTGCATTTGGTGCCCATGCTGACATTTCTCCTTTGGGGTGTGGGAGTCCTTTGTATAGTACCTCCATGTCTTTGAGAAAGAGCTTCATACTCCTCTTGAACTTTATGCTACCCATTCCCACCGGACTCCCTTGTATATGTCAAGTTGTAATTGCATTATCATGAGTTTTGATTTCCTTATTGATCCTTATGTCGGCTTCCTGACTTTGATTATCATCCATATAGCCCAATCTTGTCTCATGTCTAGCTAAGCAGAGCCTTTTCACATATCTTTTGCAGCTTGATTCCCCATTTTTTACTGGGAGGGGACCTTCCCCCGAGTGTCATTATCCTGCACATTCTTCCTTGCATTAAGCATAGGTATGTTCCGCTGCTTGGAACTAGTTTGCTTGTCCCCTGACACTTGTCTCCTCCTAGATTTGTAACTAGAAAGCACTTTTATTCTTTTTCAAGCTTTTTTAAAATATTTGAAAAAGTCCAAAAAAAATTTAAAAACTGAAAAGACGGATAGGAAAAGATGTTATCTTTGGCATCAGTTGAGTTGTGTCGCCTTCAATTAGAGCACTTTCTATCACATCCGTTGGTTGGGTTATTAGTTTGACTTTAGGAGATGTACTCATTATTTTTATTTTATCTCCACCGAATGGTTAAGCTTGCAGTCCCTATGGAGCCTTTGTTGATGCCTCCTGTGTCGCCTTCGATTAGAGCAATTTCTATCACATCCATTGGTTGGGTTATTAGTTTGAATTTAGGAGATGTACTTATTATTTTGATTTTATCTCCACCAACTGGTTAAGCTTCCAGTCCCTATGGAGCCTCTATTGATGCCTCCTGTATCACAGAGATGTCCCAGTTTGCATATCGAGTCCATGCTGCCTACCTTTACTCACCATTTTCCTTTATGCTCTTGTTCGAAGGAAGTTGAAGCCTAAGTCAACCATTCCTCAGTTATCTTAACTTTGCATGTCTTCCATTCCCGGTATTATTACTGGTTCATGCACATCTTGTTAGAGTTCTTCCAAATTATACAGCGTTGCTGAGTATCTCGTGTTGGTTGATGGGGGATGCCTTAATTCCCTCCTTCTTGCGGATTCCATCCCATTGACTTCAGATCATTTATTTTGGGATAGGAGTCTAGAGTCATTTGAGTTCCTTGAGACTTACAGTCATCAGTGGTAGGTTCTCTCGCCATTGAAAGTTTTGGGAATACATAAATGTCCCCTGATTGATGGATTCTTCCAAGTTTTTGACCTCAACACATGTATTCACACTTGTTAGATTCCACTATAGTACCTTGATTCCCATTTTCATTATCAGTGGGTGATCTCATGTCTGTTAATGGTATAAATTAATGACTGGTAATCAGATGATGGACTACTATCTTTGACCTTGACACCTCTATTCACATAGTAGGACATGTACTCGTAGCAGTTTGTGTAGAAGACCTTCCAGCTTGGTGGCATTTCACATATGCTACCTCCTTGATCGTGCCAATGTTCATGAGATTTTATCTCTTGTGATTTGATTCCAGTGTATGTTAGATATCTTCAGCTATTATGGATATCTTGATCCATTGTATATCTTCAGCTTCTATGGAGATCCTGATCCATTGCATATCTTCATCATGGAGATTCTGATCTACTATATATTATACGTGGCGATGACCAAACATGCCAAATTTTGTATATCATGCCTATTCATGGCCATTGTACTCTTATGAATTCGGGACTGCTATATGTATTTGCAGTCACATGCAGAGATTGATTATTGTACTATATTGATGGATGGTTCATTCTTCCACCTGTTTCTTCATCACTCCACTTCTAGGATGGATTTTATAATGTATTTCGGCCATCATGTTACCCCTATAACCTCACGCATCAAGGGGCATCTGTTATAGCTGATTTTACCACACATGGTTGATCACATATGTATGTCCTTCCATGTACCTCTGCAGACTCTTTAGACCCCATGGACTGATATTATGCTTTGATGTTTCCAAGTTCATCCCAAAAAATCCATGTTTATTGTTGTACATGAATTTTAAACCAATACTCGTGTGTACACATGACTTTTGACCTTAAACCCGTGTACATCAGGATGTGTGCATAAATCCAAACAATTTTGTATTTTTCCTTGGATGAGTTTGAAAATCCTAACTCTTGGCCTTCCATATGCCTTGAGATCGCTTAGATTCGACCCTCCATTACCCCTTTGGAGTGCTATATAAGGAACCCCTTGGATACATTGTGAAGGAGGAATTGAAGAGCAACGAAACTATAGTCCATTGTTTCCATAGCTTGCATATACTTGAGTCTACATCCCTTTGTCCCTTTGGAGCACTTTTTGTTCTTCCCAAGCTTTCCTTTGCTTGTGAGATTTCTATCGAGAGATGTAGGATTTTGGTGGTGGAGGCCCAGGTGGAGGACTCGGTTTCTCTGGATTGTAGACATGCCGACAGAGGTTGTCACTTTTGTAATCTCTGGTTTGATTTATAGAAATATATTTTCTTATTTAATAATGTGCATTTGAATGTGAATATTGAATCCATGGATATGTTTAATTTATTATACATTGTTGATTATATATTCTAGAGTATACCTAACACCATATTATATATCATGCTTGTCTTGTTTGTTGTTGTTGAGAGAAAATTGTTAGCGCAAGAAGGATTGGAAAAATCTCAACGGGGATCTACTTCAACCATCCGGAATAAGGTATGATTCGAGGTCCTTAGTGTTATATGTTTGGTTTATCTTGCATATTGGGAAAGGATTGATTTCTCGTGTCTAGCTGTCTATTGTGGTACACCCCAATCCATAGGAAGTTTCTCTCTATAATAGGCACATCCATGAAAATCACGTTGAAGAGTTTCTTGAAGAACCCTTAGTTGGAGACATTGTTGAAAACCATCCCCATATCACTTTAACTGAAAATAAAGAATATTTGTCAAAGCTAGAGGGACCCATTGAGAAACACATCCAAAGTGATCCCATTGAATATGTTCATAAAGGTTCCTTGATTGAAGAGATTATTTAATATCCTCTTCATGATACCATAATAGAAACTATTGAAAAATTGGAGTGTTCTCATGAATATTTCATTGATAATGATCACAGTTTTTCTTCATATTTACCTCAAGAAGAAACTAGTACAGAAGCCTATAAAGAAACTTATGATAATATTTGTATGGTGTGTGATGACACTAGCCCTTGTCCTCCACATGTTGATGAAGGTTTGTAAAGTTTACTTCCTTGTATCATTTTTGAAACCAAATTTCTAAAGAACATTGTTATGAATATAAGGAAGACATGGATAGGTAGCAACATGATGCCATGGATGAAGACTCCCCCACATATGACATGGATGGGGATGATGACTATTGGAAATTTAATGAAAATCCCATATACGATATGTACAAAGAAGTAAGTTCTTAGTCATAATATTTTGGAGGTTTGATTGAAAATCCCATCTATCACATGTCCACAGAAGGGAGTGTTCACTTAGAAACTTGGGAAGGTCTCGATATGGAAGAGGAGAATTCAAAGTTTTATTATGACAATTAAAAATCATATCATCTCAAATATTACACAACTATTAACAACAAGGACTTTGAGAGGTAGTGCATCGAAGAGTAAGATTTGATACAGTCGATGAAGGGTCATCCTGAGCTCGTATTTTTGCATTCAGAGGTTCCTTATGATTTGGAGTAGCCTGGGGTTTACACAGAGAATTATCAGTAGATAATCTCTTTTTATATATGTGATGGAGTTGTTGATCGGCTTCATCATGCAGATGTGTACATTATCGCTATCCAAACTTGGATAGAATAAGTATGTGGAGCCACATGATAGTTTGAGAAGCAATTTGATGAAGTGTTACATGCTTATGATCTCCCATCCATCCCACCCATTTGTTGCTGCTACAACTGCTTCCCCAAAATGTTTTTCATTTTGGGGCCCTTGTTTGCATTTTTATTTTTAAAAGTAGTATTTTCCTTGTTTCCCAACTCTGATAATTCTCCCTGCATACCTAGTCTTTCCTAGAAGCTTGAGCAGAAAGATGTTCTTGATCCTGAGTTGTATTTTTGGTAAGAAATCCTTAGGTGCGACTTTGGAAACAAGCCTTATTTGAAGGTTCCGCTTTTGATTTAAAATCAACGACCATGGTTGAATCTGAATAAGATCAATGGTCAAGAACTGTAGAAGTATAAAAGAAGAATTAGAAAATTCATTTTTCATTGATAGAAAATTTAAGGTTCCACCTCCCGCCTTCTGCAGTATCAGATCCAACGGTCCAGAAGGTTTCCACACAAATCAACGGTCAGGGAAAAGCGGAAGCAGAAAAGGTCAAGTTTCGTTTGTAAAAAAGTTAGCGTTCCTGTTTTTATTTTCTGTGATCCACGATCTTATGGCTAAGGATGAGTTTGAACATATCAAAGGTGTGGAAAGAAGCAGAAAAGAAAAAGCAAAAAAGTAGAAGCATAAATTTAAAGTTTGAACCTCGTGAAATATTGATTTTCCGCTTTCCAATTTCTACTTTCCAAAAGGCGGAAGAGGAAGGCAAGAAGCAGGAAAGAGGAAGCAAAGGATGAAGTTTTTCTTTTGAAAAGGTTACAAACCCTATTTATGACTTTTGCATAGATCCAACGGTCCATAAAATTTTCGTGAAAATCAACGGCTCGGAAAGGTGGAAAGAATAGGGAGGAAGCGGAAGATGCAGGTTTTGGTCAAGTAAAGGATGGAACCCTGATTTTTTATTCCCGCATAGATCGACAATTTATAAATATTCTACATAGATCAATGACTCAGAAATAATTGGAAGCGCGGAAGCAGAAATGTGGAAGCAAAAGGATTGAGTTTTAATTTCTAACACATTGGCAAGCCCGCTTTTTTATTCTCGCTTTCTGAAATGGAAGAAGTGGAAAGGTGGAGGCAGAAAAGTTAAAGTTTAATTTCAGAAAAGTTTGAATTTTTATTTTCCATTTTCTACATAGATTGACGGTTTAGAATCGCTTCGCATAGATCAATGGCTCATAAGGTTTCGAAAGGGTGGAAGAGGAGGAAGAAAGTTAGAATTTTGGTCGTGAAAAAGTTAGAGTCCCGTCTTCCACCTTCTGCAATCCGCATATTAATGGCTAGGGATGATTCTGCAAATATCCAATGGGCAAGAAAAGGAAGAAGTGAAAAAGAGGAAGCAGAAATGCAGAGGTGGAAAAGTAGAATTTTAAATTGATAAAATTGGCGAACCCGATTTCCTCTTTCCGGAAAAGCGGAGGTAAAAGGGAGCTGTCAAGGCTGTGTGATCTAACAGTTCAAATCAGACCTGATCCATATTTGAGATTATCTGAGCCGTCCAACATCTGTTTTTTTTTTACTGTGAAGCATTGGGGCAAATGAGAAATCTTTGTCTCGAAACGCAAAACTAAATATTTTCTTTCTTAATAGGGCACTAATCATTGTGCTTTTGTTTTGTTTGAATAAACGACACATGTCATTAAACTTAAAACTGAAATTACGGTGATTAGTTACTTTCGACATTGACAAATTATTGTTGTTTACAGATCAAATATATCTCTCATGGTGTTCTCTTTATGTATTTCAGGTACTAGCATTCACTAAGTTAGAATGGTCAATTGCAAGATCTGGTAAATGTTGTAGTTTTCAATGGTTGAGATTCATGGCAGATACAAATCTACGGTCTTAAAGAATTCTATTGTTTTAACTTGCGTGAATGAAATAAATCTCTCAGATCCACAGATTTGGTTAAAGGGCTACATCTTTCAACGACCAAGATCAAAGGTGGAGTCAGTTCGATGGTGGACATGCATTTTGCTGATTCAACATGCTCGTGGAATTTTTTTTTTGAAATATACATAATTGGTTAAAGGGATGCATAGTTCAATGACTGAGATCTGCTCAGAAATAGATCTATTGTGGAAAAAATTCCATTGATTCAACATGCACGGGTTAATGAACTTTGGAGATCCATGGAATTGGTTAAAGAGCCTGCATATTTCAATGGTCAAGATTTGAGAGGAGGTGATCTACGGTCAGAATCATTTTCACTTGGAAAAGAGCATGAAGTTTATCAGGATGGCCGATTGCGAAATCGACTAAAGGCTACATTAGTGGACGGTTTAGATGAAGATATAGTTTTGATCAAAGGTTGTGAGGGATTTAGTTGTGTGAAGATGCAAGGATGAAGAAAACCATTGCAAATTGACTAGAGAGGTTCTAACTATTATTTTTAGCAAGAGAGATTGAGTCCCTCCCATTAAAATTCCCAAACTGATCCACCATGCGCGCTCTAGCATGATTTCCTGATTTGTTTTTGTGATCATGGAAAATCTATCAAATCTAATTTTTTTAGGATTTTGTGTGTGCTATATTGACTCCTGATTAGGGTAACTAAATTTGGCTGTGTTTAGAAGTTAGTCTTGGGAGCCCATAACACTATAAATAGGGTGTAGAGCACCATAGAGAAGGAATTTTTCCTGGTGAAAGTATTCTAGACTATTTATGTAAAAGAGCTACCTATTTGCTAATAATAAGGATCATTTTGCTGGAAGAAAGGGCCTACGCAGATATTTACTTAGAGTGTGTGGGATGCATAATGTAGAACCATTTCTTCTTGCTTCTACACATCATATAGTGAGATTGTTCTAACCTCATGGAATTATTTCCTTGGTCATGAATGTATGTTTTATGTATGTCTGTATTGACATGGTAATAAATGGTTTAATTATATTAGAGCTACCTTTGGTATTCTTTCTGTTGTGAATGTGATTATTGTTTTGGTAGGATTATATATTAGACCTTTACGAGCATTTACAGTATATTACTCTGAACTCTAAATTTTCTCCCTGTCCGAGGATAGAATAGTTTAGTTTTAGGTCTAGATTAGACCCGCATTTAGCTTAGGCACCTGCATATCATTATTTAAACAAAAATATTATAAATGGTGGATTGGGGCGTAACCAGTAAAATATTAAAGAACTTAATCTATGGTAGCCGAAACCATGAACTAGATAGATTCCTCACACCAAACAATGCCTGATCTAATTGGGATCGTTCACCGGGGAGAATCCCTATTGCTTGGTACTTGGGATTTTTTTAGGCATCAACAAAATTGGTGCTAGAAGGAGGGAACTAGCATGTGCATGCTTAGTAGAGGAAATCCAAATTTTAGAGAAGATTACACTGGGACATCATCCAAAAATATTTACCCTGAAGATTTTGTTCTTGAATTTAAAGAAAAAGAACAAATAGGTTATGGGGAAGAAGAATCAAAACATTTGTATACTGTCCCATTTGAAGAAGTAGATGTGTTTAGGAGACATACAAGATCCTACGTCAAGAAACTTAGGGGGATAAAAGTTATTCCTGCTTTACCTAGAAGACAAGATTCCAAGAAAGTACCCTCATACACTAAGGGTTTGATTCTTGTAGAAAATTTGGAAGAATTGATAAACTTATCCATCCAAGAAATTGTTCATCCTCTGGATCAATTCAATCCAGAATCCCCTGCAGTTTTAGTATTCTGCAG
The DNA here is from genome assembly GCA_001517045.1 of Pseudotsuga menziesii. Classification (NCBI taxonomy): domain Eukaryota; kingdom Viridiplantae; phylum Streptophyta; class Pinopsida; order Pinales; family Pinaceae; genus Pseudotsuga; species Pseudotsuga menziesii. Next base: position 137,798 of record LPNX010566412.1, on the reverse strand, counting down.
TCTCCACCTCGAATCATGGTTGTTTTTAATCAACCTACATGGATAACAAGAACAACACTCAACCTGGATGCTCCATTGCATGACTTACCCAAACTGTAACACCCTGGTTTTTGACCCAGTGATATTAAATGTCAAATTATGTACATATTGTATTAAATCATGGCAAGGAGCTCAAGGCCAAGGCCCTGCCATTGATTTTGTGTTTATGTTCGACGGTTAGAATCAACATTGATGGTTTATGTGCTATCCAAGCACGATATGCTTGAGACATCATGTAAAATACAAATTAATTAAAAACCTACAGCCAGCTATGAGCCGCAAATGTTAAAGAGATGGGGGCATGATTTTCCTAAGGATAAGAGGGGGGATGTTTAACCTTGAGCCGTTTGGTGGGAATGGGAAGAGTTTTGGAAGAAATTCGAAATGGGCAGAGCACCATTTCTGAAAATCATGTTTTTTATTGCACGGGCAAGAAAAACACCCAAAAACGCATGCCATTCCCTCATGCGTTCATGTTTCACCTTCCCTTACATTTTGGAAAAAAATGGTAGGACGTTTTGTTGATGGATCATGGATTCATTCATTCATTTTTTCATTTTCCTAAACGTGCATACCCAAAAACCGGGTTTTGCATTTTGAACTGATAAACCAGTAAGAGGATTTGGATTATGTGATTGTATTAGTCAATCTAGCTCATGCAATGCTCATAAGTTTGTAATTCCTGTGTGTGCATGCATTCCTTGGCCTCTGTAAGGTTTTCTTGAACCTAGAACTATGATCGTTGTATGTACACCCTTGTGTGGTCTCTGAACTAGATTGGGGAATGAAAATGGAGTCTGGACTTGCCTACTGAACCTAGAGTAAAAAGGAACCTCACAGATAGATCTGGGGGGCTGGTTTTCTTATTTGTACACCTAGGATAGCACTGGAGAGGGAAGGCATAGCCCAATGGAATTTGGAGCAGAGAAGGGAATGATTCCTGGTGTTGGTTGTGCAGATGCTTTAGAATCCAAGCTAGATTTGGTGCAGGTGTCCATATCTCTGGGATTGAGCTCACTAGCCTAGCAGTCAGTACTTCCACCTCCTTTCTAGCCTGATAAACCCAACTGGTAGTTGGCCCAGCTATGTCTTGTGTGAATTTTGACTATGTGTGAACCACTGGCTATGTAATCCTGATAAACCCAACTGTGTCGGCTTATCTGAGTTTTATTGTATCCTTGGCTATGAGAGAGTTTTCTAGTGTTCCTTATTCCTTGGGGAAATCATGCCTAGCTTGGGGGTGGAAGTGTTGTTGAGATATTGATGTTCACACTGGCCTATGGTTAGGTGGAACGTTGCAGTGACATAGCTGGTTGCGGGACAAGATTCTGATAAAGATAAGTGTTTCTTGTGTTTCAATCCCTGCAACTGTACTTGGTTATAAATGAATATGAATATGATGAATGCTTGAATGGAATGTATTTAATGTAGCTGTATATTTCATCAATGATGTATGTGTCTGTAATTTCATTTTAATAAGTTGTTATGGAGCTAGGTCGGCCGGATTGGTGATGTCCTGAATGCTCAAAAATTAGTTTTAGACTTAGAAATTTTCATGAATAGATCAAATATTTGCATATTTTTCCCTCCGCAACTCCCTTTCTGAAACTTGCAGGATGCAGGATGCGAGATGCAGAAATGCGCTTTACAGAAGTTTGGACTCTGCATTTTCCCTTCCACAATTCCCTTTCCACAACTTGCAGGATGCGGGATGCGGAAATGCGCTTTGCAAAAGTTTGGACTCCGCATTTTCCCTTCCACAATTCCCTTTCTACAACCTGCGGGATGTGGGATGCGGAAATGTCGTTTGGCGAAATATTCTTTCCACAATTTGCGGGATGCGGGATGCAGGATTCAGAAGTGATTGATGGTAAATTTTGATTTCCGCAACTTTGATCTCTGCAACGGCCATTCCACATGCGAGATGCGGGATGTGGAATGTGGTATGTGGGATGCGGGGTGCAAGAGTGAAATTTTGATATACTTTCGATTCCGCAAGTGAAGCTCTCTGCACCATTGATTTTCTACGGGATGCTTCTCCGCCGTCGATTTGTCTCCTGATGCGGAACTGACAGAGACCGTTGATTTCTGTAGCGGTCCTTCTCAGCCATTCAATCTTTCTGCGATTTGGGAAAGATAAAGAATCAATACACTTTCTGGATCAGAATGTTAGCAGGAGGGAAATTCTTGCTTGTGTAGATCTGAAAGAGGTTTTAAAGAAAAAGGAAATGAGAATCATCAAACACGTGCAGAATCCATTGAGTATAAGAGATGGGTAACTCAGGTAAAAAAAATGATCGTGTTTCCTCCTCCAAGGCGGGAGGGGACGTGAAAGAGTGGTATCATAGCCATTTTACAACATTAGGCCTAAATGGGACAAGTTGAACAAATAAAAATGGAAAAGAACACCCAGGTTGTGATTTGACAGAGATGTTGGTTGCAACATTGGTATAAATGTACCAAGACAATTGGTTGTAGAAAGAAAACTACATCAAGAAAGAGCACTATTTAGTAGAATTGCTAAACTTATCCGACCCAAGGAAATGCACCGTGACTGTGATATGAATTCTACTATGATCTTAACCGTTCATGCCTGCAATAAGAAGTTGGTAAGTAATTGTTTGAATTTCTAATATTGACTAGCAAATGATGTTGTTAACACATTTTGCAGAGTCATAGTGCAGATTGAAAAAGTTGATGTTGGTCCGACCAAGAGGTTCAAATAAGATCAATGCCAAGAAGAATAACAACATGGATGATGGACAGGATCCCTGTGGACACGGGAAGGATTCTATGGGGGAAAATCCAAGAGATCCACAAGAGAGTAGAAAGCCACTCCAATGTTGGAGATGTGGAGGACCCCATTTGCACCAGATTTGTCCACATGAAGAAAGGTATGTAAGTCCAGCTTACAATACCCAACATCATGGAGAAGAGATTGTTGGAAAGGGGGGATAAGAGATTTTTCCATATGCTACAGTTACCATAAGAATCTTGAGAACAGAGTTACAGGATTCCAAGGAAGAAAATAAAAGGTTGGTCAAAGCTATGGGAGAACAAAACCAGTTGATTACAACCATGCTGCAGAATGTGAAAGATCTCCAAAGGCAGATAAACTCTGGGCATAACTTAACAAATATAGAAGGGAGTAGGAGAAATTACCATGAGAAAAATAAGAAGCTTAACCCAAGGAATAAAGTTTTTAAACCTTCTCACCTCCTGAAGCAACAAAGGCAACCATCACAAGCTGCGATTGAGCCGGACAGAGGGATGAGGAAAAAGATAAAGGAACCACTCAAATTTTGGGGATGTGAAGGATCCCATCTACGCAAGAATTGTCCACTTGAGAATAGGAATGAGGGTCAAGTCCCTAGCACCAAAGAAGCTGAAACTATGGGTCAAGAAGCACAAATAATTCCTAAAATTTTTGTAGTGTTAGAAGACTACCAGGCAGGTCATAACTCAATTGTGGTGGAATTTGAAGGTGATATCATTGAACAGACTATTTCTGTTTTGATTGACCCTGGATCGAATCATAGCTATATCACCCCTAGACTTGTTGAGATATGCACCTTGAATAATTCAAAGCATAGAAGATCATGGTTAGTCCAACTAGCCACTGGAATCAAGAAGAAGGTCAGTGAGGTGGTAGTTAAATGTCCATTAGTCATGGATGGGTTACTCACCTGGGAAGATCTGAATGTTCTGCCACTTGGATCATATGATGTCCTCATTGGAATGGATTGGTTGGAAGCACATAGAGCAAATATTGTTTGTTACAACAAGACTTTTGAGTGCTTGGATCACAAAGGAAACCTAAGGATTGTGAAAGGATTTCTAGAAGTGACCTCTAGAGGGATGTCTTCAACAATGCAGCTGAAGAAGTTCTATGGGAAAGGTTGCAGAGGGTATGCGGCTCATGCTTTGGAGATAGCAGAGAATGGTACTCCTATATTGGAGGGGTTTGATATGTTAGAGGAAGTAGAGAATGTTCTTCCTGATGAAATTCTAGTGAAGAGTGACACTAATTTTACCCTTGAACTTGCACCAAGAGCAACACCAGTATCCAAGATGCCTTGTAGGGTGAGCATACCAGAAATGCTGAAGCTAAAAATGCATCTACATGAATTGCAGGAAAAGAAGTACCTCCAAACGAGTGTGTTTTCTTGGAAAACACCATCCCTCATTGTGAAGAAGAAAGATGATACACTCTAGTTGTGTATTGATTATAAACAGCTGAAAAAAGTCACTATGAAGAACAAGTATCAATTTCCTAGAAGTGCTGACCCCTTGGAACGAATAAGAAGAGAAAAAGTATTTTCCAGAAATGAGTTAAGGTATGGCGACCAGAAGGTAAGGATCACAGATGAAAATGTTCATAAGACATCCCTCAAAGCAAGGTATGGATCTTATGAGTTTACAGTAGTACCAAATGCACCAGATACATTTATGTGTCTCATGAATAATTCTTTCAGGTGTTGCAAGAAGATTGTTGAAGGATATTTTGCAGGCAAAATTGAGTCGATGTATGGGATGAGGAAGCCTGCGTATGAACTTGTGGTTCCATAAGGAAATGGCCCTTCCTCAAGACTACAGGTATAATGACCTGAGCAGAGTAGTCGGGTGGTACCCACTGAAACCAAGGCAGGAAAATGCCATGGTATATAAGAAGGATCTCGTGACTAAAATGTAACCTTTGAACCAAATAGATTTTGAACTTCATATTTTAAATTTTGTTGATGATTGTTAATTAAATATTATTAATTGTTTGTCTTATCTAAAATGGTGTCAAGATGACATGTTGTTTGTGGATGTCCAAGTTTTGGGAAGCATGTGTAAGTTAGGGATGAGTAATCCCCACTTGCAAAAGCCAAACAATATGAGGATGACCTCATGGTTGCAAAAAAATATGATTTTTTCTGTGGGAAGCAGAATTGTGAATTCAAAATTTTGGATTTGACTATCAATGTATTAGTCATTTGATAATTTGAAATTTATCTAGGCATGAAATAGATTTGAAAGTCTATGATTAAATTTTATAATGACATCTCATATGAACTGCATGCTTATATATAATGCAGGTGAGATGATAAAAACATGTACTGGTTGTACATGGCTCCTCGGAAGGATGTACTTGGATACATAACTTCTCAGAGGGATGTGCTTGGAATAGGTTTGGAAATCTATAATGGAATTATTTTTATAATGGCATCTCATATAAACTGCATGCTTGTATGTAATGCAGGTGAGATGATGGTGGTCCGCCCATGGAGTACGTAGCTCTCGGGAGGATGCAGTTGAGAAAGATGACTCCTCTGGAAGGATGTACGGGGTGTACATAGCTTCTGTTCCCCCCTACCAGCTAGGCACCTATATGCATCACTAGGGACTCCTAGGGAGTAAGACATCTGGATAGACTTCTTTCTGAAAACATTCACTCCATAAGGGTACTATCACGAGAGTGGGGGATCCGTGAAGAGAATAACCCCTAGGTATTATGGTGTTTGGAAAGTAAGTGCCTGAGCATCGGTGAGCACCTGGGAATGGTGCTAGGCCTGTACGCTAGAGCTGTAATTAAGCACCAAGTATGCTAGAGCTGTAATTAAGCACCAAGGAGGTGTTAGGCTCTGAAGCTGGGATGACCATGACCACGAACTTCTACACAGATAAGTATTTGATTACTTAGCACATATTTGTTGAATTTCTATAAAAACACATGTACATAATGATTCAATTGAGATTTTGAGAATCTTGTTAAGAAATAAATCCTGCGAAAATGAATCTGACATGCAACTTAATCTATTATGGTTCCTAGAAAGTAAGATCCTGAGCATTAGTCAACGCTGGGAGGAAGTGTTGAGCCTTAAGCAGAGCTTCTATTAATCACCTAGAGAGGTGTTGGGCTCTGGACAGGGCTACCAAATCTCAGTTGAGAGATGCTATACAGATAAGTATTTAGTTTAATTATCCAACTTTTGTTGTTATTGATTTTCTATAAAAATACATGAGAATATGATGTATCCATAGTTTTGAAAAACTTGTTATAGATTGCATCTTATAGGAATAAATATGACATGTGAATTGATTTGTTGTGGTGTCCAAAAAAGGGGCACAGAGCTTGGTAAGAACCTAGAGGGAGTTTTAGGCTCTGAAACAAAGCTGCAAGATATCGATTAAAATACATTTGCAGGTAATATGAGGCTTGCATAAACTTGGATACCCTTTAATGCACACTCAGGTATGGGGTGGGGCAGGGTTGTGAATGCCATGGTTGTATAAAGCCAAGTCGGATACATGTGGAACCAAGAGAAGATACTTATGCATATAAGTATTTGGTTCACTTGAAAATTTGTTTTGATTGATTCTATGTCGATATACATGTTCCTATGATTCATTTATGATTTTGGAAAATATTGTGAATAGTAACACATGAATTGTTTGATTGCTTGAGGCTTTGGAATAGGCGTTGTTGGTTTCCAAAGACATTGGAAATATTCCAAGCAGAGGAGAAGGATTCTCCAAGACCCAGAAGAAGATCATGTGGTGTGTGTTGATGCATGCAAGCAAGGACTTGGAAAAGCTCCAGATCATGCCATTGGACAGAAAAAGGTACAGAGGAAGCACTGTGGTCTTGAAGAAGCTACATGGGAGATGGAGGATTCCATGCGACTGGCACATTCATTGTTGGTTCAATTTTTGCAAAGCACTTAGGGCAGTGCCAGTGTAGTTTTCTATTTTGTTAAATTGTTAAGCATCGAGGACAGTGCTATTAAAGGGGGAGGGGAATGTAACACCCTAGTTTTTGACCCCGTGATATTAAATTTCAAATGATGTGCATGTTATATTAAATCATGGCAAGGAGCTCAAGGCCAAGGCCCTTCCATTGATTTTGTGTTTGTGTTCGGTGGTTAGAATCAATGTCGATGGTTTATGTGCTATCTAGACACGATATGCTTGAGACGTCATGTAAAATAAAAATTAATTAAAAACCTACGTCCAACTATGCGTTGCAAATGTTAAAGAGATGGGTGCATGATTTTCCTAAGGATGAGGGGGGGTATGTTTAACCTTGAGCCGTTTGGTGGGAATGGGAAGAGTTTTCGCAGAAATTTGAAATAGGAAGAGCACCATTTCTAAAAATCATGTTTTTTATTGCATGGGCAAGAAAAACACCCAAAAACACATGCCATTCCCTCATGCGCTCATGTTTCACCTTCCCTCACATTTTGGAAAAAAATGACAGGAAGTTTTGTCGATGGATCATGGATTCATTCATTCATTTTTTCGTTTTCCTAAATGCACATACCCAGAAACTGGGTTTTGCATTCTGAACTGATAAACGAGCAAGAAGATTTGGATTATGTGATTGTATCAGTCGATCTGGCTCATGCAATGCTCAGAATTTTGTAATTGATATGTGTGTGTGTGTGCATTCCTTGGCATCTGTAGGGTTTTCTTGAACCTAGAACTATGATCACTGTATGTACACCCTTGTGTGGTATTTGAACTAGATTGGGGAATGGAAATGGAGTCTAGACCTTCCTAATGAACCTAGTGTAAAAAGGAACCTCACAGACAGATATGGGGGGCTGGTTATCTTCTTTGTACACCCAGGATAGAACTAGAGAGGGAAGGCATAGCCCGATGGACTATGGAGTAGAGAAGGGAATGATTCCTGGTGTTGGCTATGGATATGCTTTAGAAGCCAGGCTATATTTGGTGCAGGTTTCGATAGCTCTCAGATTGAGCTCACTAGCCTAGCAGCCAATATTTCCACCTCCTTTCCATCATGATAAACCCAACTGGTAGTTGGCCCGGCTGTGTTTTGTGTGAATTTTGACTGTGTGAACCACTACCTGTGTAAGCCTGATAAACCCAACTGTGTCATCTTAGCTGAGTTTTATTGTATCCTTGGATATGACAGAGTCTGTTAGTGTTCCTTATTCCTTGGGGAAATCATGCCTAGATCGGGGGTGGCAGTGTTGCTGAGAGATAGATGAGCACACTAGCCTATGGTTGGGTGGAATGTTGCAGCGACATAGCTGGTTGCAGGACAAGATTCTGATAAACATAAGTATTTCTTATGCTTCAATCCCTGCAACTGTAATTGGTTATAAATGAATATGAATATGATGAATGCTTGGATGGAATGTATTTAATGTAGGTGTATATTTCATGAATGATGTATATGTGTCTATAATTTCATTTCAATAAGTTGTTATGGATCTAGGTCGGTTGGACTGGTGATGGCCTGAATGCTCAAAAATCAGTTTTAGACTTAGAAATTTTCATGAACAGAACGAATTTGGATGCGGAAATGCGCTTTGCAAAAGTTTGGACTCCACATTTTCCCTTCCCCAATTCCCTTTACGCAACTTGCGGGATGTGGAAATGCACTTTGCAGAAGTTTGGACTATGCATTTTCCCTTCCGCAACTTGTGGGATGCAAGATGCGGGATGTGGAAATGTCATTTGGCGCAATATTCTTTCTGCAATTTTCGGGATGCAGGATGAGGGATGCGAAAATGACTTATGCTAAATTTTGATTTCCATAACTTCGTTCTCCGCAACTGCCATTCCGCATGCAGAATGCAGTGTGTGAGAGTGAAATTTGATATGTTTTTTATTCCACAAGTGAAGTTCTCCACACCGTTGATTTTCTATGGGATGCTTCTCCACCATTGATTTGTCTTCGGATGTGGAACTGACAGAGACCGTTGATTTATGTTGTGGTTCTTCTCAGCCATTTGATCTTTCTATGATTTGGGGAAGATAAAGAATCAATACACTTTTTGGATCATAATGTTAGCAGGAGGGAAATTCTTGCTTGTGTATATCTAAAAGAGGTTTAAAAAAAAGGAAACGAGAATCATCAAACGCGTGTAGAATTTATTGAGTATAAGAGATGGGCCAGGTAGAATAAATGATCGTGTTTCCTCCTCCAAGGCAAGAGGGGACGTGACACAAAAACCCAGAAAAGGTTTTAACAAGATTTGATCCTGGAAAGGGTGTTTCCGCTGAAGATCAACTACAGGGTTTTATCTGGCTTTGCATCTTTTAAATGTTGAACATGAAGATGTTGTTTGCATACTTTTTCAATATACCTTTGAACCTAAAGCATTATCATGGTATTTTATTTTTCAAAAGGATTTAATATTAAATTGGTATGGTTTTACAAATGCATTCTTAGGTAAATTTGGCAACCAAAAAACTATAGCCACTCTCATGAAAGAATTACTGTCTATGAGGATGGGAGATAAAGAAAAGGTCCAAGACTTTAATAAGAGATTCACCACTTTATTGAATAGCTTTAGTGCTGCAACAAGACCAACGGAAGAGTCTCTAGTAGAACATTATACTACAAGACTTTATCTACCAATAGCAATGTTTGTAAAAAGCTTTGGCAAATTCAAATTGGTAGAAAACTATGAGGAATCCAAGAAAGTAGAGGTAGATCTAGATGGTATAGCAAGGCACACTCTAGAACCTGAGTTGAAACATACCACAAACAAAATTCCTTTGTTGTTAACTAAGCCCAAACAATAACACTCTAATGAGCTAGATAATGTAGTGAATATGGTGCAAAAATTGTCAAACAAGGTAGTGGACTTGGAAAAGGATAAGGGAGTTAGTTCATATAGAAACCCATTCAACCCTTATTATAATAAAAGGGAAGAGAGTGAACAACCCCAACCACCTGTGCATAATTCTACTGTGTTGAGTTTTAATGAAGTAGGAATGGATCACTTCTGCACTTTTCACCAATAACTTCATTCTAAGAAAAGTTGTCCACAATGGATCAATTCAATGACGATGGTTATGAAAAAATGGTTAGATACCCAGTTGGCGGATCCTGAAGAAGAGCAAATCCAAACTAATAAGCCAGAACAAACAAACGAAGAAACTACTATGGTATCATGGGATTGAGAACCTACTTTGGGGCTTAGTGAAGATGAATCTGTTAGAATAATCAACCCACAGTTACCCATATTTGACATTAATAAAACATTTTTATCTTATTCCTAGATTCCTCACTATGCTAGTTGGCTTCCACTTGCACCTAGAAGTCAACAAATGCTAATGCTAAATGATTTTATTCCTGGTTTGTAAAATAATAGTTCCGCTTTTTCTGAAAGCTACCTTGCTTTACAGCAGTTTTAAGGCAAAAGGAAAAAGCTAGTATAGGAGTAACTACCTTGTTTTTTTCCCACATCATCCTCCTTCCTTTTCACCAAAAAAAATAATGGATCTAATCTCTTTCCATAACTTATTAGCTAGCCTATCTGATTTATCCAATTCGTGAGCATCTTCATAGATTTGGAAAGTACGTTATGCACCTCTGGGGGATTTGACTAGTTTTAGTAAGCATGATTTTTGACCAATTCGAATAGCATAATTATTATTTCAAATATCTGATGTAATTATATATTTGGATAGCCTATTAATTTATGATGTTGGATGATGTACACTTATTCAATGCAGGATTGTGTTATGCTCCAATTTCAGTCTCCTTTTGTGTGAATTTTGCATGTTTGATTAGAAATTTTGTGAGTGTAATTGTTCTATCACTTGGGTTCCATTTCCACATGGTATCAGAGCCTTTGTATATCAATTTATATCCTTCCATATTTCTATTACGGGTCCAACATCTTGACTAGGAGCACATTTATGACTAGAGGGAACAATTGCTGAGATATGGACCAATCTCAAAGGATAATCTTGACTCCATTCAATTTATTCGAATGGAAAGTTGAGATGGAGATATTGTTGAGAGAAAAATGTCTCTATAAGGTTACCATGGAAATTGAGGCAGAGGCCAATGCAGCTGCAAAGAAAATTAAATGGCACAATAAGAGGGATGAGGCCTATGGTATTTTGTGCTTGAGAATTTCTAGAGACATCCTCTTTCATCTTGATGCATTGAAATCACCTAATGAGGTTTGGGAGAAGCTTAAAGAGATTTTTGGAAATACATATGAGATGAGAGGACATAAACTCGAGAATGAATTGATATCCTTGAGTCCCAGTAGCTTCAAATCATTGCAACTCTACTTTTCCAAGTTTAAGGCCCTCGTTTTGTAGCTAAAACAGTGTGGGATTGAAAAGAAGGATGAGAAAATAGTATTGACCATACTCGTGAAGCTTGGTCCTAGATACTCAGTGTTTGGTTCGACCTTCCATGCCACCAAGTTGACAGCACGATCCAGGAATATGCCTAAGCTTGTTGATTTCATGGAATCCCTCACCTAGGAGCAAGATAAATTGGTAATGATGGGCACCATCAAACCTTCTAAAGACCAAGATTTGGTTGCTAAATATTCAAGGGTGGATTAAAAGGGCAAGAAAAAATCCAAAAATCCACTCGAGAAAAAAAGAGACAAGTCAAAGTCTCAAGAGGATCCCTCAGGCTCCAAGAAGAACTTCCAGAAGAAGAAGAATAGAGGAGAAATGAACAAGTGCACATACTGTAGTAAGGGCTATCATCCTGAGAGCTCTTGTATGAAAATGCAAATTGAGATGTTTACCCAACTCTTGGAGAAGAACAACATCTCCCTTCCTGATTGCTCAAAGAAGAGGGAAGGAGGATCAAATTCAGAAAACAAGGAGATAGTACATGCCTTGGTTGCTAACACCTCAAGCTTAGCTAGCTTGATCAATGATTCTGGAACTTCCAGAAATATGGTTTCAAGAAGGGAGACTTTTTTCTCCCTTGAAATTTTGAAAGGTCCACCAATTGTTTTGGGATATGACTCTCTGACTAACAGTATGGGGAAGGGTGGGATTGATATTGATCATGGTAATTTCAATAATGTGTTGTATGTTCTAGGTATTGCCTCTAATATCTTGTCAGTGTATCTGATGGCTCAGACTGGGTCTCCAAAGAAAGTCATCTTCTACCCCAATGAAGTTGAAATCATAGATATTTTGAATGGTAAATTCATAGCAAAAGGTGTTGTGGATCACACTTCGAAGGTATACAAGTTTTCCCATTATCTACCCTACTCAAACCCCTCTTCTCTTCTCACTCATGCTAATGAAGCAAACAAGATTTGGCATGAAAGAATTGGCCATCTTAAGTATAATTATATTTGTAATTTGAGTGATAATATATTTTCATAGGGTTACAAAATATCAAATTTTCTAAGGGAGTTTGTCAAGGTTGCATCCTAAGAAAACACCCAGAGCACAAGTATGAGAGAGCTAGTCATGAGAGAACCTCTGCACCCCTTGAGTTAATCCAAAGTGAAATTTTTGGTTCATTCCCTCATATTTCCATGAGTCAAGCCAAATATGCACTCACCCTCATATATGAATTTTCCAGGTATTGTTGGGTCTATTTCCTAAAGCACAAGTTTGAAGTTTTTGACCTCTTCAAGGTCTTTCGAGCCTTAGTTGAGAACCAGTCTAGGAGGAGACTCAAGATCCTCAGATCTGAAAATGGTGGTGAGTATGTCAATTCTGAGCTCATCCATTATTGTAAATATGCAGGTATCCATATGAAACATTATATTCCTTACACACCACAACAAAATGGTGTTGCTGAGAGAAAGAACAGGTCACTCAAGGAGATGGCAACTTGCATGATGGAGGCTAAAGCTTTTCCACCAAAGTTTTGGGCCAAGGATATAAACTGTTCATCCTATATCCAAAATAGGGTGACACATAAGCATATTGATGGTATTACTCCTTTTGAATCTTGGAGTGGGCACAAGCCAGATGTGACCCATTTCAGGATTTTTGGCTCAAAGGCTTGGGCTAGAATTCCAACTGAAAAGAGGAAGGATTTGCAACGCCAAAGCCAAGAGTGCATATTTTTTGGGTATTCTGAATATTAAAAAGGGTACAACGTGATAACATTGAGCACAAACAAATATTTCATTGAAAAAAGTGTTTAGTTTGAAGAAGACCCTTTAGCAGCAGTTGAAGTTGGAGAGTCCTCTTCATCACCACAACCATTGATTGTAAGTGAAGAGAATAATGAGTTTGATGATTATGATATGTGTGATAATGATGATTTAATTTCAGATCCTAACATTCCTACAAGACCAAAATGGGAAGCAAGGACCATTCATGCAGCTGGGGAACTAGCTGGGAATCCTTGTGACACTAGGAGGACTAGATCTCAATTTGAGAGTGCCTTTTGTGTGAAGGGTCCACTATTTGTTGAGAAGTGATATCTGATGGTTGAATAATATCCTTATACATATGAATATACATTAGATGATCCAAGATGGAAAACAACAAAAAAATAATAATTCAGCTCTCTCCAGAAGAACATCACATGGGAACTAGTTGATCTCCCCCCAAGGAGAAATATAGTAAAGTATAAGTGGGTATATAAGACTAAGTTTTCTGCTGATGGTTCACCTTTGAAATATAAGAAAATTTTGGTAGATAATGGCTACTCACAAGTACATGGTATTTATTACAATGATACCTTTGCACAAGTGGAAAAGATGGACTCCATAAGGCTAGCTCTAGCCATTGCAGCTTAAGGAAATGGGAAGTACATCACATGGATGTGAAGTGTGATTTTATAAATGGAGATCTGAATGAAGATATTTATATGCATCAACTTGAAGTATTTGTTTCTAATCAATATTTAGTGTGCAGGTTAAAGAAATCATTGTATGGGCTCAAGCAAGCCCCCAGAGCTTGGCATGCCAAGATTGATGGCTTTTTGCTGTCACTGAACTTTGTTCGATGCAAGTATGATCCAAATGTCTATTTTAAGTTGATTCATGGTTATTTAATGATTATTGTTTTATATGTGAATGACCTATTGATTACAATAAGTTCAAAGAAAGAGATTTCCTCCTTGAAGGATGTAATGAACCATTCATTTTCCATGACAGATTTGGGATTGTTGAGCCAATTCTTGAGTTTCAAAATTGATCAGTCCCAACATGGAATATAATTTCATCAGTCCAAGTATGCTTCAGATATTCTCACCAAGTTCAGCATGAAATATTGCAAACCAAGAAATACTCCATTCCTCTCAGGAGTTAAGCTGAAGGAAGCAGGTTCTTCTTCTTTGGTAAATGACACACTGTATAGGCAGCTGATTGGGTGTTTTATTTATCTTACACAAAATCGACCTGAATTATCTTATGCAGTTAGTGTGGCTTCAAGATACATGGATCAGCCTCATGATATCCATTGGAGAGCATCCAAGAGGATCCTAAACTTTGTTCAAGGAACAAGAACTCATGGGATTTTCTATAAAGCAAAATTTGGCTTAGAGCTAGTTGGATTTACTGGCAGTGATTGGGCAGGTGACAACACATATCGAAAGTATACTTTAGGATATGTGTTCATTCTTGTATATGTACCAATCATATGGTCAAGCAAGAAGCATAGTGCCATGGCACTCTCATATATAGAGGCATAGTATAGAGGAGTTGTGAATGCAGCTACTCAATGTTTGTGGTTGCAGGGGATCCTTGGAGAATGTGGTTTCGAATCAAAGTTTTCTACTGTCATCTATTGTGAAAATCAAATAACCATTCGAATTTCCACTGATCCAGTTCAAAGAGAGTGAACCAAACACATTGAGATCCATATGCACGACATCAGGGAGCTTGTGCATGATGGCACCATTGCTCTACTCTACTGCGCATCTTCAGAGCAAGTATCAGACATCTTCACCAAGGTGTTTTGTGAGAAGACCTTCAGTAATCTCAAATCACTGCTGGGGATTCCTGATCATGTGGTGAAGTATGATTGATGAGAATATTTCCAAAATTTTGTTTCATGTCCATGTTTAAGGGAGGATTTTCCTACTGGGTTTTTGCCTCTTTACTTGGTTGTATGGACAAGCAGTATGTAAAGGGTGACTAAGCCTTGTTGCTAGTCCATATATTTTTCTGATATTTAATCATAAATTCAGGCTTAAGGGGGGGATGTTAGAAAAATCAACCCAAAGTTACCCATATTAGACATTAATAAATCATTTTTGTCTTATTCCTAGATTCCTCACTATGCTAGTTGACTTCCACTTGCACCTAGAAGTAAACACATGCTAAAAATGGGTCATGGAGCACTTTGGAATCATATTGGAAACATTTTTAGCAAGTCTGATTTTATTCCTATTTTGTAAAAGCACAGTTATGCTTTTTCTAAAAGCTGCCTTACTTTACAACAGTTTTAAGGAAAAAGGGAAAAACTAGTCTAGGAGTAACTACCTTATTTTTTTCCCACATAATTCTCCTTCCTTTTCTCCAAAAAAAGGCATGGATCTGATCTACTTCCATCACTTATTATCTGGCCTATCTGATTTATCCAATTCATGAGCATCTTTATAGATTTGGAAAGTACTTTATGCACCTCTGGGGGATTTGACTAGTTTTAGTAAGCCTGTGTTTTGACCAATTCGAATAGCATCCTTATGCTTTCGAATATCTAATGTAATTATATATTTGGATAGCCTATTACTTGATGAGATTGGATGATGTACACTTATTCAATACATGATTGTTTTATGCTCCAATTTCAGTCTCATTTTGTGTGAATTTTGCATGTTTGATTACCACTTTTGTGAGTGTAATTGTTCTATCACTTGGGTTCAATTTCCACAGAATCTACTGAGGAAATTCAAGTTTCATTAGTTAATGTCATGACTCGAAGTAAAGGCCCAATGGTGGATGAAATTTCGTCACTTCCTAAAATAAAGAAGTTTAAAGAAAACATGAAGAAGGTTCTCAGTAATACTCAAACAACACCTAAGCCTAATACAGTAAATATGAAAGAGACAATCCCAGTAGTTGACATGTCAATAAAGACAACAATTAATAAACCTGTGGAAACTTTGGAAAATAGAAAAGAGACTACTACAGAAAATAGAAGACATTAAAAAAACAAATGCAAACATCTCTTTATTTGAATTATGTAATTTTCCTCAGCAAAGGAAGAAAATTATAGAAGCTTTTAATCCACAGCTCAACAGTGTCCTAGAAGCTATTAAATCCGAGGATGAGGTAAATGAAGCAAGCATTGGAGGAAAAACTAGATCTCAGACTTTACCTTTTATGTTGTCATTTGAAATTTATAATCATAATGTGCATAATTGTTTGGTAGATTATGGGTCTTCATCAAATGTCATGCCACTTTCAATATGTAAAAATATTAATGGCCAGCCTGCACCATCCTCATCTCAAATAGTTCAACTAGACAGATTTGTTGTTAAAGTCATAGGGGAAATGAAAGATTTTTTGATTCAATTATCTGTTGATCCCATAGTTTGTCAATTTATAGATGTTGTGGTAGTGGATATACCAGAAGCATGTGGATTAATTTTAAGTAGGGAATGTTCAATGGAACCTAATGGATATTTTGCAACTGATTGGTCTTACCTGTGGCTACCATACAATAATACTCAAAACCAAATTAAAATACTGAGGGAAACACACATGACATATAATGTAACTCAGTTAGAAGTGAAGAATGAACCTGCGAACTTCTTGTATTCAGTTTTGGGAAATCACTTTTTGGAGCTTGAACTAGAAAATCATCAAACTAAACAAACTAGTTGTGAACCAGACACACAGTCCGATCTCCTTCAATTCTCATGGGTTGATGATATTCATTGTGATATAGTAGATTTAGAAGATATGTGGTGGATTCTATATTTTGATGTGGAATTCACTAATGACATTGCTGAGTATGAAGCCCCGGGTCTGAAAAGGGCTAGGAAAGTTTTTGGTAATACTGGACAAAATCCTTTTTAGCAACAACTTAGAGCAACACACCCTAAACTGGAGCCTTTGATCCAAAAGGAGCTAAGAAAGCTTGGTTATGTTCTCAAGTAGTACTTTACCTAGAATATAGAAACCATTACATAAATAAACTTGTTTTTATTGATTTTTTTTTCCAGTTGTTTATTTTCCTGTTTGTTTCACCTTATTTCAGAGCCTTGGTTCGTTTTCTTTTAATAAGCCAACTCAAGTTTTGGTGCTTGGAAGTGTATGCATCTGACTAAACTCAAAATCTTTGGATGTCAAGAATTGCTTATGGGAAAGAGAAGATGATAAAGTTCGATCATAATGAGATTCTTTAACTATTGACAAATGATTGAAAGGGAAGCTAGTCTTTAAGTTCATGTTTGAATCATTATAACCCCCGTGAAATAACAAAAACTCATGAGGTCTAAAGTACTATTTTGGGGTTTCATCCATTCTCACATTAATACATGTCTCAGGAATCATATCATGATGGACCCATGGAAAGGACGTAGGCCTGACAGTTGTATGGTATTCAAAATGATCCCATTGCTACAAATAAAAAGAAGGCCAAAAGGCTTAGATTAAAAAGTCATTTTTTTTTTGAAATATTCAGTCTTCAATTAAAGGAATGATGTTGAAGAAATAAATCATTAGAACAAAAGTGTTGTCAAAACAACAAATACCAGGAAGGTTTTTCTCCATCCATGAGCATGATAAGAAAACTAATTTGTCACTCACACAAAAGAACATTGTAGATGGAAGAACCTGTATCAAGCTCTCAAAATGAAAGAAGCAATCAAGGAAGACTCAAAAGACTTTTTCAGTCATAAAGAAAGCATCAATAGAATACTTATAGCATGGGAATGAGGAAAAAAAGAATACATTTGTATTACTTTGTTACGATCTTGTGGAGTCTTATCTGATGGCAACGTAAAGATAGGGGGTAAAATGAACTTCATACTGCAGCCCCAGGAGAGCTATCAAGACACTGAACTCTTGGTTACCCTACTCCCAAAGAAATGGTATAAAATGTGATGCTTGAAAGTTGCATCCAAGAATAAATATGGTTTAAAGAAGTCTTGGGAAATACAGTTAAGTAATCATTGAACATTCATAGTGCAGTATCATATGGAAATCTTGTTGTTCAAACAAGGTTTTTTCAGAGATCTTTGTTCACCAGCTAGTCGCCAATTTTTGTTGCTGCAAAGTGCTTCTCCAATTTGTTTTTAATTTTGGGGCCCCTCACATTTTTATTTTTGAAAGTAGTATTTCCCTTGTTTCCCAACTCAGATAAGCCTCCCTGGATACCTGGTATTTCCTATAAGCTTGAACAGAACGATCTTCCTGAGCCTGAGTTGTCTTTTTGGTAAGAAATCCTTAGGCGCAACTTTGGAAACAAGCCTTATTTGAATGTTCCGCTTTTGATTTAAGATCAACGACTAGGGTTGAATCCGAATAAGATCAACGGTTAAGAAATGTAGAAGCAGAAAAGTGGAATAAAAAAAGTCATTTTTTCGTTGATAGAAAATTTAAGGATTTTCCTCCCACCTTCCGCAATCTCAGATCCGACGGTCTAGAAGGTTTCCTTAGAAATCGATGGTCAAGGAAAAGCAGAAGCAAAAAAGGTCAAGTTTCATTTGTAAAAAAGTTATACTTCCTCTTTTTTTTTTCTGCAATCCATGATTTGACGGCTAAGGATGAGTCTGTACATATAAAAGGTGTGGAAAGAAGCAGAAAAGTGGAAGGGAAAAGTTAAGATTTGAACCTCGTGAAACATTGATTTTCTGCTTTTCGATTTTCACTTTTCGAAAGGAGAAATAAGAAGGGCGGAAGTAGAAGATGCAAGTTTCTCTTATGAAAAGGTTACAAACCTAATTTTTGACTTCTGCATAGATCCAATGGTCTAGAAAGTTTTCATGTAAATCAATGGCTTGAAAAGGTGGAAAAGAAAAGGGCGGAAGTGAAAAAGTGGAAGTGGAAGATGCAGGTTTTGGTCAAGTAAAGGTTGGAATCCCGATTTCTGATTTCCACATAGATCGACGGTTTAGAAAGATTCTGCATAGCTCAACGGCTTAGAAAGAATCGAAATTGCAAAAATGGAAATGCAGAAGCAAAAGGATTGAATTTCAATTTCAAACACATTGGCAAGCTCGCTTTCTGATTTCCACTTTTTGAAAGGGAAGAAGCAGAAAGGCAGAGGCGGAAAAGTTAAAGTTTAATTTCAGAAAAGTTTGAATTTTTGTTTTCCGTTTTCCGCATAGATCAACGGTTTAAAATCGTCTTGCATAGATCAACGGCTCAGAAGGTTTCTAAAGGGTGGAAGCAGAAAAGCGAAGGCAAAAAGTTAGAATTTTGGTCGTGAAAAATTTAGAGTCTCTTCTTTTGCCTTCCGTGATCTGTAGATCGATGGCTAGGGATGAGTCTGCAAAGATCCAACGACCAAGAAAAGGAAGAAGCGGAAAATCATAAGTGGAAATGCGGAGGTGGAAAAGTATAATTTTAAATTGATAAAATTGGCAAACCCGATTTCCACTTTTCAGAAAAGCGGAGGCAGAAAGGAGTTGTCAAGGCTGTGTGATCCAACGGTTCAAATCAGACCTGATCCATCTTTGAGATGAGCTTATCCATCTAACATCTATTTTGTTTTACTGTTAACCATTGGGGAAAATGAGAAATCTTTGTCCGAAAATGTAAACAAAATATTTTCTTGCTTAACAGGGCGCTAATCATTGTGTTTTTGTTCTGTTTGAATAAATGACACATATCATTAAACTTATAAGTGAAAGTACGGTGATTAGTTACATTCTCCATTGAAAATTTATTGTTGTTTACATATCATATATATCGTTCATGGTGTTCTCTTTATGTATTTCAGGTAATAGGGTTCACCAAGTTAGGATGGGCGATTGTGAGATCAAGTAAAGGTTACAGTTTTCAAAGACTGAGATTCATGCAAGATGCAGATCTATGGTTCTAAAGAATTATGTTGTTTTAACTTACGGAAATGAAATAAATCTCCCAGATCTACAGAATTGGTTAAAGGGCTACATCTTTCAATGACCATGATCAAAGGTGGAGTCAGATCAAAAGTGGACGTGCATTTCATTGATTCAACATTCTCATGGAAAATAAATTTTGAAATATGCAAAATTGGTTAAAGGGATGCATATTTCAACGACTGATATCTGCTCAAAAATAGATCTACGGCGGAAACAAATTCCACTGATTCAACATGAATGGGTTAATGAAATTTGGAGATCTGCGGAATTGGTTAAAGAGCCCGCATATTTCAATGGTCAATATTTGAGTGGAGGTGATCTATGGTCATAATCGTTTTCACTTGGAAAAGAGCATGAAGTTTATCATGCTAGAAGATTGCGAAATCGACTAAATGATACATCAGTGGACGGTTCAGATGAAGATATAGTTTTTATCAATGGTTGTGAGGGATTTCACTATGTGAAGATGCAAGGATGAAGAAAACCATTGCAGACTGACTAGAGAGGTTCTAACTGTCATTTTCAGCAAGAGAGATTGAGTCCCTTCTGTTAAAATTCCCAAACTGATCCACCATGCACACTCTACCATGCTTTCTTGATTTGTTTTTGTGATGATGGAAAATCTACCAGATCTGATTTGTTAGGATTTTATGTGTGCGGGATTGATTCCCAGTTAGGGTAACTGAATTTGGATTTGTTTCGAGGTTAGTCTTGGTATCCCATAACACTATAAATAGGGGTGCAGAGAACCATAGTGATGGAATTTTTCGTGGTGAAATAATTATGTACTATTTATGTAAAATAACCACCTCTTTGTTAATAATAAGGATCATTTTGCTGGAACAAAGGGCCTGCGCAGAGATTTACTCGGAGTGTGTAGGATGCATAATGTAGAACTATTTCTTCTTGCTTCTACACATCATAAAATGAGATTGTTGTAACCTCCTGGAACTATTTCCTTCATAATGAATGTCTGATGTCTGTATAAATGTCTATGTTGACAGGGTAATAAATGGTTTAATTATATTAGAGCTACCTTTGGTGTTATTTCTGCTTTGAATGTGATTATTGTGTTGGTACATCTATCTGTTAGACCTTTATGAGAATTTACAGTATATTAATATGAACTCTAAATTTGCTCCCTGTCTGGGGATATACTAGTTTAGTTTTAGATCTAGATTAGACCTACATTTAGCTTAGGTGCCTACATATCATTCTTTAAACAAAAATCTTATAAATGGTGGACTGGGCCGTAACCAACAAAATATTAAAGAACTTAATCTACGGTATCCGAAACCGTGAACCGGATGAATTCCCCACACCAAACGGTGTCTAATCTAATTGGGATCGTTCACCAGGGAGAATCCCTACTGCTTGGTACCTAGTATTTTTTTAGGCATCAACACCATCCTGAATATCTGCGCATGTTTTTTCACTTTCTAATAAATATGTCATTTCTTTGGCTAGTAACCAAAGACAACGGAAAAAAATTATTTTTTCATAAAATGTTAAGGTGGCTACATTGGATTTATCATTTCACTTAACATTTTGATTATGTTATGCTTAGATTAGGAAAATAAGCTTCTTAAAGTGAGCATTTAATTTCTGCATTTTTTTGCTATACTTAGGAATAATAATATTTTTCTTTAGTTAAAGTTTCAGATTTTTTTTACTTTCTAATAAAGCAACTTAATGATTCATTGGTATTTTACAAGATTTTGTAATACTAAGGTTGTCCTGTCAAGTTGAGATGTCTTTACAGATTATTGAGACCAGAGATTCTATGGTTCTCGCATGTTATCCTTACTTAAAGGCCAGATCAAGCACGCGTCCCTCGGTAGGATCCAGATGTTACCACCGTAGTTGCACTCAGTTGGACTTTTAAGTGAGCCACCAAAGGTGAACAATTACTTGTTCAAATTCCGAGTTCAAAAGTCCATGCAGACCTTCTTAGGCCCTTTTTAAAAAAGTTTAACATGTTCATACCCCATGGGGAATTAATATAAAATGAGTTAGCAGAATGAGGTTTGGATTCCTAGGACTTAGCCATTAATACATTATTCCATGGTGTTTTTTCATTGTTAATTATATATTGTTTTTTAACGATTTATAAATTTTCAATTTTTTCACTCAAGCCTCCAAAGCTAAAATAATTGTCTTCGTGGTTAGGCCTTGGGGGGTTATTAAAACCCAAGGGTAAATGTATATTTCCATTCTAATCATAATTTTGAGTCATTATGAACATGTGCTAAGTCCCCCATAGGTTTTTTTTAATTTCCGGAAAATGTATTTTTTTTCGTTTTTCTAGGCTTATTTTAATAAGTTAATTGTAAAAGTCTAAAAGGTCATAAAAATGGGAATAGGAGGTTGTTTTTTCCATGGAGGTGCTCATTTTATAACTCATATCACCCACTTAACCCCTAAACCCACTTTCATAAGTTTTTGAGTAATTATTTATCTCCAAAATTAATTATTACTCGAAAACCCAAAAATGACCAAAATATTGGAAAAAATGAGAAATTCAGCAACTCATAAAACATTTGAAACTTGATGAAAATTGATTTCATGAGTTGAAAAATCTAAATAGAAGTATTCCTAAAGAGTTACAAGTCACCAAAAGAAAAGAAATGGTTGCTAAATATCAAATTGGATTTTTTCCAAGAGAGGGGTGCTTTTCCCAAGAAAGGAAGATTTAGTTTGAGGTTAAGCTTTTGGAATTTTGGTAATTGCCTTCTTTATGCCCCAAAGAATGGGGATCCAAATCACATCCAACTCATTCCAAGATATCAAGCTCATCCTTTAGAAAGTGTCCCCCCTCATGGTGAGTTTTTCTATTTAAGAGAGCAAGTTCTCTTCATTTTGACAGATGAAAGTGTATGGAACCTCTACTGATATGAAATTGTAATATTTTGTTTTGAATAAAATACTTTGGAGGTCAAGAATTGTGTAGAAAATTTTATGTGTGGATGAGTATTGTCTTGAGCTTTTGTAAGTAACCGGTGGTTTTCATTTTCTTGCATCTATGTGTTTGATTTGAGCCTTTGAATGAGAGTTGTTTCTTGGTAGGGTAAGGTTTAAAATCTTGTATGCTTGAATATCTTACTGTGTATTTGTTTCAGATTTCTTGGAAGTAGATTTTTATTTTTTTAATAATCTTGTTTTCTGAGTTTCTGTGGCAGATAGCACCGAGTTTTCTTAACCATTTTCTGTGCAATTGTTTTGTATAAGCTGCAAGTTACTTAGCTTGAAGAAGAGGTTGAGTTTGTTTACATGTTACTTCTCTTCAACAATCATAGAAAGACATAGTCCCTCTTTGTTCCACTGTGAAGAAATCCATCGTCCATATTACGGGATCAAACTGATTCCTCTCTTCTTTCATTCTACTTCCATAACCCTATGTGGTGACATGATCTAGAGTTTATTTTGCTTTTCCTATTGTTTCTTCATCTTTTGATCTTCGAAAAGGTATGGTTCATGATTTTGGGTTTCTCTTGTGATGGCACATGTCTCTCATGTATAGAATTCATCTTTGATCTTAGAATGTGAGCCTCTTTATTGGTATATATATTTGAAATCATGATGGAGGCTATGATGATGATGATGATGCATACCTTTATGCTATGATATGATACACTTTATGATGATAATGCATGTACACTCTATGATGTTGATGCAATCCTATACAATATGATGTACATGCATACCATAGTTTGATGATTCTCTCTTATGCACTGTGATGTATATTTGATGTTGATGATGCATACATGGTGCAAACTGAGATGACGATGATGTATATTTGATGAGGAGGATGCATACCCTATGATGATGATGCATACCTATGATGATGATGCATGACGATGCATGCCTTATGTTCAGTGAAAGCATAACATAATTACTTGTTCAGTAATTGTGTAAGATGAGATGTACAATGATGTACATGAGCAGTGTATGGTAGTGAAATGACATATCAGTATATAGTGATCACTTGGCAGTGATCAGAGAGCAAATATTATCAGCAACAATTTCAGTGATTGGTTTTTGACAGGTACACATGTTTAGTCCTCTTTTTCTTTAGGGTGGTAGGGTGGTACTAGGGCTCACAATATTGTGAGTTAAGCTATTGTAGAAAATTGTCAGTTGTAGCTGATGAATCCTAAGGGGTTGTAGCCCCTTCCATTTGTAGCTGGTAAATTTGTATTAAAGTTGTTTACCACAGTTTTTGTTGGTTAATATTTATTTTTAAAAAGGATTATGTGGTTTTATCCCTAGGACTTGGGTTTCCACGTCAAAAATATTGTGTAGTGTGCATATTATCATTTTTTGTGTACATTGATGAAATTCTATGATTGGTGATTATCAACTTGATCTTGATTAAAAAAATTTATAATATTGTACAAATACTGATTCACCCCCCTCTCAGTATTTCAACAGTTTTTTGAGTTTCTATGACAGGTAGCACCGAGTTTTCTTAACCATTTTCTTGTGCAAGTTTTTTGTATAAGATGCAAGTTACTTAGCTTGAAGAAGAGGTTGAGTTTTTTTACATTTTCCTTCTCTTCAGCAATCATAGAAATACATAGTCCCTCTTTGTTCCATTGTGAAGAACTCCATCGTCCATATTCCGGCATCAAGCTGCTTTCTCTCTTCTTTCATTCTACAAAAATCATTCTTTTGTTATTGGTTAATTTGACAATTATTATTCGGCTTAGCATATTAATATAGATCATAAAATAAATATGATTTACATTTATCATTAATTTAGATATAATTTAAAGGTTAAATTCATAAATCTAGATTCTAACAAGTACTTTTCAATATTTCAAATTTTTACCTTTTAAAGAGTGCTTGAGTAATATGTTAAATTTTTATTGTTTCAATCAATTATTTAGCATATTTGATTAGTTATTACTTGTTTTTTTAGCAATTCATGAACAGGTAGAGAGGCACTCTGGCAAAAATTTGAAGACTTAAGCCATCCAAGAGCCTTTCCTCTTGTTACTTATTATATAGGCATTATTCAAGCATCATTTTTGTAAATATGTGTTTCATATTCTACAAAGGAACATATATATTATTCATTGTAATCATTGTAAAAAGAGAAGCAAGTGGGAAACCAAGTTCCCACACCCCATCCTCCTTGGGGGATTTCATATATTTTTTCACTTTTTTTCGTTTTTTTAAATTCCTAAGTTTAGATTAAAAAATTTGACAGTGTTCTCAAAAACAAGGGTATCGATACTGTGATTTAAACAACTCACATTTAAGTTTAAACATCTTAGAGATAAATAATACTTTAATTCTCGTATGCTCTTGTGACCATTGCAGATCGTTTGCTAGATCGATAGGACAATGAGAAAGGGATTGGAGTGACTAGTAATTAGTTTCACACTCCAATTAAAACTTCCAAAGTGAAAACCCAACACGTTTCAAAATTACTCGTCAGTGGGGAAATTTTACAAGTGAAGCGAAAACTAATAGAAAGAGACTGTGGAGCCCCATTAGGCTACAACCTTGTTGGTGTAGTGTTGAACACAACCCCACAAATCCATCTATCCCACACGTCATTGTGAGAGCCACTTCTTAGTGTTGGAGACATTTACCACCATACACACTCTTTTTGGTCAAATTGGCCTAGTTAAACCACTATCCTAAGTATTATTGACATTAATTGACATCAGTGGAGCATTAAATGTCATCGTCCAATCACACCCACTCCTACCTTTAGTCAAGGAGGCTAACTTAGCCTTCTCCTACATTCAGGAAGGCTAACTGGAGCACTCCGGGGGTGATCTGAGTGATATTAATGCACCTAATTGCTAACTAGTGGTTACAATCAGTTAAACAGGTCAGTGAAGGTGCCTCCTTTCATTTAACTGATTATCTAATGATTAATTAATGAAATGGAGTCAACAGGGGTGCCTCCACCAACTTTTGATGTTCAGTTCAACTTTAGTTAACCTCATCGGGGTTCATTGGAGTCATTGAAGTGCTAGCACTTGATGGTTGGATTGCTGTGACATGTGTCTGATCTCTTTCAGTTGAGAATCAGTCATTTATTGCACTCCCGCTTCAGTTAGGGTTTAGTTGAGTCAATTATGGTTTTGATCAGTGGTTAACTGAGTATGGACTATGGCTTACAGTCAGTTAAGCTAGACTCACTTATTCAATTCGAATGACCTCATTGAGGATTCAAATTTCTCATTCATTCATGCCTGTAGCATGACATTGTAATTGTAATCATTCATTATTTATGTGAATACAGAGCGGCTACTATTCCTGTAGACCGATTACACCATTTCATGAATTATTTGTTGATTAATCTTTGATGAGTTTGATGCTTTGTTCCTAGATCAATATACAATATTAATATGGTATCAAATCTCAAGGCGAGACGAAGCTCTATCTCTCAAAAACAAGCTTTTTGACAGATTTCTGCATGAAAATTGAGCAATAGCTCAAAAATCCAGCACTGCACCAGAAGCCAAGGCTTACCACTTAACACCCCAAGTAAAGAACTTGTTGATCAAGCTTGCTTGATTGACTATGCTGGGTGTGATGAAATCCTAAAATGTGTAGGTTGTCCGACCTTACATTGCCCTTTCTATTTTGATTTTCAGGTTTCTACAGGTGAAGAATTCACTCCAGCAGATCCAGATGGCCTCCTCAGTAGATCTCTTGACTCCATACAATTTCCACTCATGGAAAGGTGATATGGAGATTCAGCTACACTGTAGAGGACTCTTTAGAGTCACCATGGACACTAAAGATGAGCCTGTTTTAGCCATATAAAAATCAAGATTCTTGAACAAGAAGGATGAAGCCTTTGGTTTCTTATGCGTCTCTATTTCCCGATATCTTATTTTCCATATTGCAGGATTGAAGACTCCAAAAGAAATATGGGACAAATTGGACACTCTATATGGAAAGCATGATGACTTGAGGGTTTACTAGCTCAAAAATGAACTCATGTCTCTCCATCCCTCTAATTTTGAGACTCTGAATGATTTCTTCACAAAGTTCAAGCATATTGTTTTACTCTTGAAGCAATGAAAAGTGGAGAAGGAGGATTATCAGCTCATCCTCGCCATACTCTCCAAACTTGGGGCTGATTATTCAGTTTTTGTTTCTACATTCTGTGCGGGGAATCTCACAACCCCTGGATGGAAGATGCCTACACTCAATGCCTTCATTGAGTCCCTAACATGTGAACATGACAAGCTTGTCTAGATGGGGATCATCAGATCCTCCCATGATAAATCCATTCCTATCTTGGGGCCCAAATATCTGAAGCATAAAGGAAAGTAGCAGAAAAATCCAAAAACTAAATTTGATGCTCCTAAACCTAGAGCTGAAAATCAGCAGCATGATGAGTCTTCCGGCTCAAGGAAGAACAAAGGAAAAGGGCACCATGGCAAGGAAAAAGTCAAGTGTTCTTATTACGGGAAGGGATTCCACCCTGAACATGCTTGCATGAAGAAGAATTTTGATGAAGAAACCTCTCTCCTTGAGAGAAATCACATCAATATTCCGGAGAGCTTTCGGAGGAGAGATTAACAAGATCGGGAACCACAGCATGAAAAAGGTCATGCCCTCATCACAAGCACTTTGAAGTCCAAAGCACTCTTGATTGATTCTAGAGATTTGAACCACATGATGGCTAAAAGAGACTCCTTTTCATCCTTGGAGACCAGCAAATCCATCCCCATCCACATGGGAGATGACTCCACCATCATTTCAAAAGGACAAGGCACTGTTAATCTTGAAAATGGATTTGTTTTCAAATGTTTTGTATGTACCATCTCTAGCATCAAATATCCTTAGTTTATATTAGATGACACATATAGGAGTGCCTGAGAGAGTTTATTTCAGCCCAAATGATGTTGAGATAACAAAAATTGCATCCAGGAAACTCATTGCTAAAGGCCTTGCAAACCATCATGCAAAAGCCTATGAGTTCTCTCACTTTGTTGTGGATGCAAAGCCCACCGCTCCGCTAACTCATGGAAATGAGGTTAGTAGGCCATGGAATGAGAGGTTTGGCCATATTAATTTCAAATATTTGTATCAATTACAGAAACACTCCATGGTTGAAGGCCTCTCGGTCAT
This sequence comes from Pseudotsuga menziesii, assembly GCA_001517045.1. Taxonomy (NCBI): domain Eukaryota; kingdom Viridiplantae; phylum Streptophyta; class Pinopsida; order Pinales; family Pinaceae; genus Pseudotsuga; species Pseudotsuga menziesii. The sequence continues at coordinate 109,933 of LPNX010566412.1, read as the reverse complement.
CAAGGCAACCACGGGAATTTGCAAGGGCTGTGTGATTGGAAAACACCCTAAGCACAAGTTCGATCGGGGGAAGGCAAACTGAGCTACATGCATATTGGGGCTGATACATTATTATATCAGCGGTATGATTCCTGTCACATCCATGAATGGATCAAGGTATCTTCTTACTTTTATTGATGATTTTTCAAGGCCACATATGGGTCTTCTTTCTCAAAAGGAAGTCTGAAGTATGTGAAAAAATTTCTGAATTGAAGGCCTTGATCGAAAATGCCTCTGGGCTTAAGATCAAGATCTTGAGATATGATCATGGAGGGGAGTATGTTTTTAATGAGTTGCTGCACATATGCTCTAAAAGTGGTGTTGTTGCTCAGAATATTTCACCTCCTGCAGACAGCAAGGTGTTCCGCTGGTCTGAATGGTTCAGATCCAGAACAAATAGATCACAGAGGTTGATAACTCTCCCTAGACGCTGTAGATATCTGGAATGCAAGGATTTGATAGTTCACCTGTGTACCTACAAAATAGTTCAACACGAAACAGATCAAAGCAACCAGAATATGATCTACTAATCTATGCTAGTGACTAAGGAATCTAGCAATATATATCTGAAATCAAACATCAACAATATATATGGGACAGAAAATCAGCTTGCATTAGAAATATGAAGAAGTTTACAACCAAGCCTTAGTGTTGACATGCATCTCCATGAAACCAGCTTTTCATCCCGAAAATCTCCGACTCTAGCTCTCTGTGCTCTCTCCAAATGATCTTGGGCCAAGAATCAGTCCAACAGCATAACAATACCTTCAATGTTCCCTCCTCAACCATGGCTATGAGCTCATATATATAGGGCTAGATGGATAGAGATGGTTGAGAAATGAGTGGGTGAGGTGGCCTCTAATATTCTAAGATGAGGGATCTCAAGCTCAACTAACCCACAACAGTAGGTATAAGGGATATCTCGAGGCTTATCATCTAGAAGCTTCGAGAAGCTTCTCTTTTTCCCTTTTTATCCAGGGTACCGTGCTTCTCCTTCTATGACAGAGTGGTTCTAGTAATAACTGCCTATGGACCAAGGGTGACACGTGGTGGCACCGCTTGTGGACAACCGATGAAAAGTGGTGCGAATAGAGGTACCGCTCCTAGATAAGGGAGGATAAGCGGTGCTAGGAATTTGTATGATAGATTGATAAGAAACCATTTAGTCTTCACTCCAGAAGCTGGGATTTAGGGCAAGTAGGTATGTCAAAAGGTCTTATCACATGATGGTGATAGGATTTTGGTATAACAGGATGCCCCCCAAAGCATGAGTCTTAGAGTGATACGATAAACGAAAGCTTTGAGAACAAGCCGTTGCCAGGAGATGAAAATGTTGGCTCCATCGGATCATGCAGTCAAGTAGGCATCTATAGTACATCAGTATGTTGACTCATAGATGCAAGTAACCAAACTCATAGCTGCAGACCAATACAAGGTAGATCCATGAGTGGAATAAATAAGCATGGCTACTAGAATACAACGTAGATCCATGTGATAGAGGACTCAAACTTGGACATAGCTACTAGACATACAACGTAGATCTATGTCATACAGACACAAATTTGAGCATAGCCACGCCCATACAAATGTGGATCCATGCTAGATATACAAAAATCCATTGCAACCTGGGGAAAAAGCAATGAGCGCTTTTAAACAAATGCCCAGGGTCTTCGTCTCATCTTTCACAAAGTACGATTCTATCCATGTGATTACAATGATATGAAGTCGAACATGGTAGAAACCACTTGATTACCGTCCAATGATGTGAGCCATTAACAAGTGTGAGGGAGATCACCATTAATGTTAATGATTCCCAAGGTACTCTAGTACAATATACTAAATGCGAATAGATGTCCTGATGTCGAACACTTAGTTGATTCTATCGATCAAAGGTCAATGATGTGAACCTATGTCGAGAGCGAGAGAATCTGTCATTAAGGCATACAGATCTCAAGGTACTAAATATTGTTTCTAATACTATTTCTTGGATGATGAGCTGATGTCAACAGGAATAGTCTTGTCGAAGGAGGGCCATGATGAGTCACACATCGATGAAACGAAACTCGAAACATAATTCTAGAATGATGTGAACATAGTAACCATATGACTAACTCAAAGATACTGACACAAAGGCTATGTATACTGCAAAGGTAAGACTTCTTTAGATCCCCTTTTAACATCAGGCGACACGACAAAATGACTTGGAAGCATGACTGAATAGGACAGATACACAATGCGACAGTGGAAAATGCATTCTTTTGAAAGACTTAAAGGATTGACATGACTCATGAAAGTGGATCGTCATGGAGATCAGTTGAATACCCAATTGACTGACATGATTGTGGAGACAAGTGCCATGTTCAAAGGTAACAACAAACAACTGCCATTATTTGCAAAATGATTCCCTTTCCCATTTCCCCCATCATGATCGATGAGTGCCTCTTTTTGGTTTTACGAGTTCAAAGAGGGTAACAAACACTAGATATAGCTTGTCAGAAGACAAGTCTAGTCTCATATGTTTTACGAACCTGAGAGAGGATGAGTTCATTCCCAAAATGGGTCTCTCAATGTTTAATTTTTAACGAGTCCACTGAAAGAAAACTCGGTATTGTTCATGTTTAGAGAGTCTGAATGAATACGGAAGAAAACTCCATAGGGGTCCTTTTTCGTATGATTTAGTCTCGAAGGCCTGAAAAAGTATTAAATCATACCTTCGAGACATCTTCTAGTCATGATTGGCTAGAGTGTTCCTTTCTCATAAATAGTACTGTCCGAACTGAGAAAGAGATAACCTACCATCGGATAAACGAATCTTCAAATACTTTAATGAGGGTGAAGAAGACAAGATCGCTCGACAATCTTTTCATATTTAGAGAGACTGAAAAGGGTTTAAAGAGAACTCCATGAGGTTTCTTTACACAATGTCACCTTTTATGAGCCTGGAAAGATTTGGAAATGGACTCGACTATATTTTAATTTTAAGGAGTCTGAAAGAAGATGTGAAAATAAGCCTCCATGACATTTCTTCACACAATGTTGTATTTTACGAGCCTGGAAAGAAACATGAACTGGACTTGAAACTTTGATACTAGATTTTAACGAGCGTGACAAAGTGTCATAATAAATGCTCAATGACATTTTCCATTTTGTGAAAGTACAAAAAAGTAATAAACAAACTTTCCAAAGCTTTCACTAAAGTCAACCTGCAAACGACTCATAAATAAGTGTTAAATGCACCCAAAATCAACATTACGGGATTACGACAAATAGATTTTGACCAGAACATGATGTAATATCAGAACTATACTAAGTCAAACCGAAAAAATGTCTATATAAGGAAAGTAAATAGTAAAAAATCAAACATTTCACTATTTACCTCTAGCAGAGAACACTTGGAGCATTTTTTAGCCAGATCTTCCACCGACGGTGTTCAACTGGGCGGAAGCATTGCTTCCAATTTTCAAGGATCAACTAACTAAATGTCGGCAGGGAGAGCTGAAGCAGTTCGAATTTGGTTCCATCTTAGCTTGTTTCATCTTTGAGTGGGTCCCCCAGATGAGGCCCCAAGTGACTTTTCGGAGTCTGAGAGCATGGGACCCCCGCATGCTGAGGTTCGTCCAGATCATGGCTCGCATAGGAGCGGGTAGGGGCAGAGTGAAGTTCAGTGATGCGTTCTTCAGATGGCTGTGGGATTAGATGCTCATGGTTGAGGATTATGCCTATGTGGGCACAGATTTTACAGGTGATCTTGACCTACCACTCCCGCCTAGAGGACAGTGGGGAGACATTGGTAAGAAACAAGAAACCCTAATGATGGAAAGTGTTTTTATGTTTTTTATGTTTTATATTTTTTATGATGAGTGACGAGACCTATTTGTCTTCATACAGATGTTGGAGCAGGGAGGCCTGGAGGAGCATCTCCATTAGACAGGTGAGTCGGAGCTCGCTTTGTGCCATAGGGTGATGATATCACTAGGGAGTTGGAGGAGAACCTTGAGAGGTTGACTCTGGACATCCCAGATGCTGACATAGATGACCTCCTGACTAGATATCAAAGATATACAGTGGGGGTACTAGGCAGATTCAGCAGGATGCTATGTAGGGTGGCTCGAGCAGTGATGTGCTATCACGAGCACCACTAGTGGATGAGACATGTATACTGAAAGATTATAGCTTCAGGATTTTGTATGATGATTTTTCCTGAAATCCTACATGCTTCAGATGAGGTCTCAGGACCTATTTTTTGTAAAATTTTCGTATATATATACAGACTTCTCCATGATGTTTATATGTTTCAAATGGATGAATGCATTTTATATGAGTTCTATGTGTCTTTAAATGTTTATTTACAATGTACCATGTTTGATTAATGTCATGAATGGGAAATATGCCAATCTAGGATGTAATTAGCCAATGAATCAGCAACTATATTATGTTCCCTAGGGATATGCCTATATGTAATGGTTCCAAATGATCTTTCTAACAAACGTACCCTCCGAAAGAGGTGGAGGAGCACCGGGTTCCTAATGGTGTAGACATGGTTTAAATGACAAACCACGAGCTAAGAGTCCATCAAAACTACTAGATCACGGACATCCTGGGAGGCAGCTTTAGTCAGTTACCAATGACTGCTTCATACTCGGCGATGTTATTAGTAGAGGGACCAAAGCAAACCGCTCCTGAACTGACCAAATCTTCAGCTGGGGAATAGAGAACACAATCAGCCAAGGCTAGATTCAAGGCGTGGCAGCAAGCACCATCAACAAAGCTGTAGAAATCCATCTGCATGACCAAAACATGGTATAAATAGATGCAGACACCAAAACTCAAAACCATCTTGAAAATACTAAAAACACACTGAAAGTCAATCAATATACATATATACAAGATACCATCCAAGAAGACCTAGGCATAGTACCTTTTCAGGTACAACCCATTGTGAGGCTGCCCCAAAGGGATCCCATCATAATCTACCAACTCATAGGCTCCTTTCTCTAACACCTTGGAAATAACGAAAGGTCCATACCACATAGACTCGAACTTACCCTTTCCTAGCTTGTCATATCTCTGGTCATAAGTCAAAAATAGGTCACCCTCGTTAAAAACATGAGGTTGGATGGATTTATCATACTGCACCTTGACGCGTTTCTTATGTGCCTCATTAGCCAAGGCAGCATCTCTATGAATCTCATCAAGGTTATTCAAGTACAAGGATCTCGTTTCCTTTGCGGAAGTGTCCGGGAGAAGTTCGACGGTGAGTTGTAAAGATGGAATATGACATTGGATAGGCAAGATAGCTTCAAGTCCATAGACAAGCTAGAATGGCGTGAACCAATAGCTATTTTCACGGAAGTCCGATAAGCCCAAAGAGCGGGAAAAAGAACGAGATTCCAATTGGATTTATGATCTCCAACCATCCGACGAAGCATAGTTTTCAAAACTTTGTTAGTGGCCTCTACCTGACCATTAGCTTGCAGATAATACGGTGTAGAGTTTTCATGGTGAAAACCTAGCTTGGCACTCAATTCCTCCATCATGTGATTACAAAAATGGGATCCGTGATCAGTGACGATGGACTGCAAAACTCCAAATCTAGCTATGATATGATTGAACAAGAAGATATTGGTAGTCTTACCATCTTCTGCATATGTAGGCATGGCCTCAGCCCATTTTGTGAAATAATCCATGGCTACGATGATGTAACCATGCCCCCTGGCTGAGGTAGGCTTACAATGCATGAAGTCAATCCCCCATTTGGAAAAAGGGCCAACAACAATGATGGGGTGAAGCAGAGCAGGATGGGTGTGCTTTTTGGGGTAAAAATGTTGACATGGTGGGCATTTCTGAACAACCTTATGACAGTCTTTGAAGATAGAAGGCCAAAAATAGCTAGCGTGAAGGATTTTCTGGGTTGTAGCCATCCCAAATAAATGACCGCCACATGCTCTGGAGTGTCAATCATTCAGCACGTGTTCAGCCTCCTCATGAGTGAGGCATCACCAAAGAACGGAATCAATCCCATGTCTATACAAGGTATCATGCAAGATAAGATAGTATTTTGTGTGGTGCCGGATGCGGCGACGATCATCGCGAGATAGATGCGACTAAAAATGTTGGGTCTAGAGATAAATCAACAAATCTCCATACCAAGGATCAGTAGTGCTAATTAGGAACATGAATTCATCTAGAAATGAATCGTTGGGCTCAGATTCCGTAGTAGCACAGGGAAGGTCACATATAAGCTTGGAAAAAACCAAGGATTTCTTTGATGTAGCCTTGGAAAACTCAAGATTAAACTCCTGAAGGATGACGATCCAAAGGGAGTACTTGCCCCAGAGTACCTAACGAATCAGGATGTAGTACATCGGGTTCTGGTCTGCCAATACGGTGGTAGTGCAAAGCAATATGTAGTGACGAAATTTTTGCACAGCAATGACCGTGGCCAAAGCTAGCTTCTCCACATGTGAATAACAAGTTTCAGAATCAATAAGATTCTTACTGGCATAATAAATCACATGCTCCTGACCGTGGAGATTGTCCTGCACTAAAACCATGGCGATGGTAGTAGTGGAGGCAGCAATATACAAGAGAAAATCCTTTGAATAGTCCAGGGGGTGTATCATGGGTGAATGAGTCAGAGCCTGCTTAAGACTATCAAAAGCGTGTTGGGCCTGGTCATCCCAAAAGAATGGATTGTTCTTCTTGAGGAGACGCATATAACTGTGCGTTTTCTCAGCAAAATTGCAGACGAAACGGCGGAGAAAGTTTTCCTTCCCCTGCAAACTTTGGAGTTTAAGGATGGTGGTTGGGGCGGGTAGATTAATGATGGCGAAAATCTTCAAAGGATCCATCTGGATGACATCTTTGGATACCAAAAATCCAAGCAGGCATCCTGTCTCAACGCAAAAAACACATTTATGCGGATTGAGCCATATATTATAATGACGACATCTCAAGAATATGGCTCTAAGATGACTGAGGTGGTCCTCCCGTCGCTGTGAATGAGTAGGGAGGTCGTCAAGGTACAGTTCAACAATATGTTTAATGTCATGAAATGCATAAGCCATCGCACGCTGGAACGTGGCACTAGCATTTTTCAAGCCAAAAGGTAACTTCTTATACGCAAAGGTTCCCCATGGGAAAATGAATTCCATCTTATGCTGATCAGTGAGCAATATCTCAATCTGATTATAGCCAGAAAATCCATCCATAAATGAAAAGATGACACTTCCATCACAGTTGTCGATAATCTGATCGATGTGCGGGGTAGGAAAGTTGTCTTTGGGACAAGCTTTATTTAGATCCCTAAAGTCGATACAGACTATAATGGTGCCCTGCTTTTTATTGAGAGGGACAACGTTCGATACCCATTCCGTCAGAGGTACAAGATAAATAAAACCAGCTTTTAGAAGTTTCTCAATCTCAGCTTTAATAGTTGTGGCCTTCCTAGGATGGAATTGCCTAATTTTCTACCTAACAGGTTTAGCCATGGGATAAGTTTTAATCTCGTGGACCACAATGGAAGGGTCGATCCCAGACATCTCTTCATAGGACCAGGAAAAAACATCATGGAATTCCTTAAAAAGTGCCTTATATGCTTCAGATTCATCTGTGGAGCAGTTCTTCTAAATGTGAACGTGCTCAATAATATCAAGCTTGGCTGATATGTCAATTGGGTTCATCTAAGTAATGTTGCAAAGGTTTCCTTTAGAATCTATATCTTGCAACAATATAGGACTTTGTGGAACGTTGAAAATATCAGTAGGAAACGAGGATGCAAAATCATGGCTACCTGAACTGGTATTGGGGAGGAACATGGATCTATGATGGTGATCCTCCCAAATGGGCTCATCCATGTTCATGATCTCTATAATGGACTCGTCAAAAGGAAAAGTCTCAGAGAGATAGTCTAGAACTGGAAGAGAAGGTTCTAACCAGTACGATAAATGGTAAGGATCCAAAGCCACTAAATGAATGTCATTAGTGTGATCATCGGAGCAAGTTTGAATGGTGTCATACATAGCTTCGTGTGGACTCAACGAGGTGGAATCAACAACATTTGTGCCCAGGGTCTCAATATCAAATGAGGCGATCATATGGACTATCGCAGTATCCGTGCTAGGAGGAGTAGAGGGGAAAATCCCCATAAGGGATGAATCCTTCAGCATACCTACCCCAATCGACTGGTGAGGAGGGGACTGACCTAACATGGGGATGTTATTAGCCGTGGAGGTAGTAACATCCAATTTACAGAAATTGAGCTGGTCGATGGTAACAATTCTCTCGAGATGCGGGAATTGGACTGTTCAAAATACTGTTGAAGAAACAACGTTCATGGCATAGAACCAATTCCTTCCTGAAAGGAGGTTATAATATAGAGGGGCATATACCACTTCTACTTGGATGGAAACGGTTTTGCCCCCCAGCTCGACCGCAAGGGATGATATGAGGCCATGGGGTTGGAATCCCCATCCATCAAAGGCTTTAAGGGTCGTAGGTGATGTAACAAGCTCGGGAGAGCCAAGAGCTTTCCAACAAGTCAGAGATAACACCGAGGTCGAGGCTCCTTCATCTAGTACTGTTCGAAAGACTTTATTTCCCACTACTTTCATAATGATCTAAAAAGCAAGTTTATGTGGTAATATAGGTTTATAGTTCTCAACATTTAAGTGAATCAAGTTAGTGTTATCTGGGTCTACAGCTCCTAATGCAGTCAACAAGTTCTTGCGCTGTGTAGGGAAACTTTGGAGTACTTCCAGGGTAGACATCACACAAGGTGCCTGAGTGAGGTATTCAATGACATTATAGAATTGATCAGCTCGAGCATTGGGATTAAAGACGGCCTTCCAAAGAGTACTCTTTGGTGGGTGCAAAATTATGTCGAGAGTAGGATTCTCGATAGACAAGGATTCTAGAGAACTAGTGGAGGGAGCTTTCCCTAAAGAAGATTGATCTTCTGCGGGTTTATCATAATTATGGCTTCGATTTTACAGTTGGATGGTATCTGAGGACATCATACAAATTTCCTCTAATGAACTAGAGTTACCCTGGTTCAACATGTGGCCTACCAGTTGTTGTTGAGAGGGAAAGGGATCCGTAAGTACTGCAGGTGTGGGGTTAGACTTCAAAAACTAGGAGATCTCATCCCGATGAGGACACTCCTTTGAGAAGTGGTCGCCACCACATAACAGACAAGGGTATTTAGCCTTCCTTTTCCCTGTGTTGGTGTCATTATGGGTTGATTGTGGGGTCTCCTGCTAGTTTCCAGGTTTTTTATTTCGATTTTTACCTTTCTTTTTATTACCCGAGGTTTGAGTACTTTGAATAGAATTGACCTCGATAAAAACATTGGGAGTCAAAGGAGTAGTAGGTTGGGTTTGCTTGGTAGGTTTCATTGTGGATGGGGACTGGATTGAACCAACAATCCCATCAACAGGTACTTCTACTGATGGCTTGGTAGGGTCAGTGCTAGGGCGAGGAGCTTGAGGAATCAGGTCGTAAAGAGTCCCGGACTGGGAATATACCAAGTCTAGGTACTGTGCCTGACTAATATCCTACTCTTCGGTAATGGCACCGCCCATGGCCACATCTCAAGCAATAGCAGGCAACAAGGACTTACTGAACCAATCAGCTAACAACTGATTCGGAATAGGGGCCTTAATAATCCTTCTCCGCCTTCTCCACTCATGAATATGGTCATAAATGTGGGTGGAGGTGTTCTATTGCAGAGAAGTTAAAATATCAGTGCCTGTTTCATAACGAATAGGGATCTGAAAGTGCATAAGAAATACAGTTTCCAACGAGCCAAAATCCACAAACGAGTGTTGTGGGAGTTAAATATACCACTTCACGGCCGTACCAATCAAAGTTCGTTGAAAGAGTCGTAACCGGACGAAATCATCCATGAGGGAGTTTGAGGAACACCACAAATGAAAAGTCATAACATGGTTCCACGGATCTTCACCCTGCTTCCCATCAAATTTTGGAATATCCGATGGTAACTTTACCGGAATGGGAGGCCACGAGGGATTGTGTCGAATGTGATCATTAATCAACTTGGAAAATCGGGCCAGTCCAGAGTTGCAAGGAAAGGTAACTGTCTATTGGGCTGCACATACTGGTAATATTGATATGGCATGAAATTACCAGTAGGGCCATAGGTTGACTAATAAATAGGTTGTTGTGAGGAAGAACTACCCGGAAATCCACCCATGGGGGGTTGATTTCCAGAATTAGGACCACTAGGACCACCAGGGCCTCCAAGAGGAGGACCACCAGAGCCACCGGGACCGCCAGGACCACCGGGACCATCAAGACCACTAGGACCACCAGGAGGCGGACCACGAGACCCTCCGGGACCTCCAAGAGGTGGAAAACCTCCATAGCCACTGGAACCACTAGGTGGAGGGCCACCAGACCCTCCCGATCCATAAGGAGGAAATCCACCAGGTACCCCAGGACCACTAGGACCGCTAGGACCATGAGGAGGACCACGAGGCCCTCCAGGACCATTAGGCCCTCCAAGACCATTAGGTCCCCCAGGGGGAGGACCTCCATAAAGCGGTCCTCCCACACCTCCCGCAGTATGTATGGGTATCCCTCCCATGGCTGGCATGTAAGACCAGTTGGGTTTCCCCCATGGCATAAAAGTGTTGCTAGGGAATGGAATTCCAGTAGGATTAGATAGATGATTACCTATAGGTATTTGATAACCATAACCACTAGAAGACTGAATGGCAACAGGTTGTGCCCCCAAGGGCTGACCTGAACTAGATGGGAGATTTACCACATTAGTGTGGGTGGGAGGGACAAAAACTGTAGATGTTTCTATGTTAGAGGTCTGTTTTTGACTAGGTACAACTCCAGGATCAGATAATGTAGGTCGTGTCAGAGGTTGCCCCCCGGCATTCAAAGGTACTGAAGACACAGGAATTGAGGGTTGGGCCCTAGATGCAAAAGATCTGGGCAGATTTGGATCATACATAACATAAGAGGTGAGAGGGGTGGAAATTTGACCTAGGCTGTGGGTTGTTAATGGACGATCTATAATCGGTTCAATGGGTCTCATAGAATCGGCTAGTGAACGATATCCCACAGGAAGGAATGTGGAACGAACTGGTGAAGGGCCTAATAGGTTTTCAATCTGTTTTTCTACCTCTTGTGCATGGAGGATAGCAGCACGGTATTTCCTGCGTTCTTCTTCACTTTCAGGAGAACTTACACGGGTGCCAAATGAGGCAATGGCCTGTCCGATAGGTGTCTCCCAAAAAGGAGTGTTAGGACCAAAATCTGGATGGGTATCATCAACATGATCTTCTGCGGGAGGATGGAGCGATGAATCCTCACAGGAAGGCTATTGGACCAAGGGAGGCGAGTGTGAAGAATATGGTACTCCACTTTCCACCACTACATGATCTCCCACTTGGGAGGTGGTAGTATCTCCTTGGTCAATAGCTTCCATTGGATTTCCTTCTGAAACAAAAGTAAAATCTGGTGGAAAGCCCCGTACTCTCCTGGACTGTCTTAACTCAGTCAGTGTGTATAGTTTGTATCTAACCTAGGGATTGAAAATCTAGAAAAAACAAACCAAAATACTTCCCTACTCAAACTATAGGTCAAAACAAGCACACTTAAGATTACAGGAGGAGTTCAAAAGTTAGGTTTCTCACTAGGATTGTCAAGCAGGTGCCACCCACGATATACCTTAAGGGTACATACGTAGTAATCTCCCCGAATGCTGTTTTCGGTGTATGGCTCCAAACAAGATGACCAAATGGATTTTCTCAAATAGATAAGGTACCCTAGTGGGGTCTCCCGAGATACTCAAGGTACATGGGAGCTCGAATCGGTAGTAGTGCTATCTAATGCATAATCATACACAAGGGGCCTTCCGATATACAATCGAGTACGTGAAGTACCTTTCTATATACCTCAATGGTACATGAAAGTCCGTTCGATATACCGATGATACGTGGAAGAACCGCACGAGTCCCGGAATGTAATGCTGACAAATAATGGCAGCTCCTACGTTTTACGATGCCCGAACACGTATCTAACCTATCACTCAAGTTACTACGTAAATTTTAACCTACAAATATCGTTGATTTTAACTTGTACGATTAGGTGAATGCATGGTGTTTTGACAGAAAAGTAAAACCATGCAATATGCTTGTGCAAATGTTTACTTTATCATTAAATATGCCTACTTACGGGAGGGAAGAGAGTGTTTTTTCTGTTTGTTTCAAAACCATAAATCATTCCAATCAACAGTCATGAACATCAAATCAAAGACAAGCAAATACTTCTACAAACCAAATTCTTCTTTTCGAAAGCAAATGGGAAGGGTGAGAATCTCTTTTCCTAAAAGAACAACACCAAGCACACATATATGCCAATGCACTCTAACTTTTCAAGTTTCTTAAAAACATAAGCAAATCTAACTTAAAACTACCATTTTTTTTATTTTGATTGAGATAGTCCTATATGCATTAGAGACGAAAGACCGTAAAGGTCCTGAAAGCTTATGAATCCAATCAGAAAACCCAAATCCAACGCTCAAATATGATGTCCTAATCTCAAGCAAAACTTTTCTTTTTTGAAGGGAAGAAAAATAAGTTTACTATGCAAGCAAGAAATGAAATCTAGAAGCTAATCTAATGTTCTTCTTTTAGTATATGCAATGAAAAGAGAGTTCAATGAACACCCTAACTTTCAGAAAACAAGAAAATCCTTCTTTAAGCACAACCAACAAGCAAGAAGCGGATGAACAATAAAAAAGACTAAACAAATTTTTGAAATTCCACTCAAAATAAATCTTAACCATCAAAGTAGCAAGCCACACACATCAAATTCAATAACACAATCCTGATAACAGAACTGAAAGCAATCAAAATTCCAAATTTTTACAAAGAAAAAAGAGGAAAAAGAGTTTTGGACTAATGCCTTCCTGGTACCGTGCTTTGTAGGTGTTGTAAGAGCGTTTCCAAAGTAGCACCGCTCCTCGCTAAGCAGATACAGGCGGTGGCACCGCTTACTATCCACTGTGTTCAGGCAGTGGCACCGCACCTCACACAAAGCATTTTCAAGGTTCCCTGTAGATGGCCAAAACAAAAAGAGAACAATGGATCAGATAAAAAATAGACTAGATCAAGGTGAATACTGTCGAATTGAATATGGTAACAGAGTATAAAAAACTGAAATAACTCAGATCTGAACAGATATGAAAATTTCAAACCCAAATAATACAAATCAGAAAGTAGATCTGACTGTAAAGAGTCAAAGAAAACGAAGTCTGGATTCAGACAAGATTTGCATACTAAGGACGATCAGAACAACTGAATACAACTACTCCCCAGCAGAGTCGCCATATTTGTCACTTGGAATATTTCACCTCCTGCGGACAGCAAGGTGTTTTGTTGGTCTGAACGGTTCAGATCCAGAACAAATAGATCATAGAGGTTGATAATTCTCCCTAGATGCTGTAGATATCTGGAACGCAAGGCTTTGATAGTTCACCTGTGTACCTGCAAAAGAGTTCAAAACAAAATAGATCAAAGAAACCAGAATATGATCTACTAATCTATGCTAGTGACTAAGGAATCTAGCAATATATATCTAAAATCAAACATCAACAATATATATGGGACAAAAAATCAGCTTGCATTAGAAATATGAAGAAGTTTACAACCAAGCCTTAGTGTTGACATGCATCTCCATGAAACCAGCTCTTCATCCCCAAAATATCCAACTCTGGCTCTTTATGCTCTCTCCAAATGATATTGGCCAAGAATCAGTCCAACAACATAACAATTCCTTCAATGTTCCCTCCTCAACCATGGCTATGAGCTCATATATATAGGGCTAGATGGATAGATATGGTTGAGAAATGAGTGGGTGAGGTGGCCTCTAAGATCCTAAGATGAGGGATCTCGAGCTCAACTGACCGACAACAGTAGGGATAAGGGATATCTCGAGGCTTATCATCTAGAAGCTTCGAGAAGCTTCTCTTTTTCCCTTTTTACCCAGGGTACCGTGCTTCTCCTTCTATGACAGAGAAGTTATAGTAATAACCACCTATGTACCAAGGGTGACAGGCGGTGGCACCGCTTGTGGACAACCGATGAAAAGCGGTGCAAACAGGGGTACCGTTCCTAGATAAGGGAGGATAAGCGATGCTGGGAATTTGTATGATAGACTGATAAGAAAACATTTAGTCTTCACTCCAGAAGCTGGGATTTAGGGCAAGTAGGTATGTCAAAAGGTCTTATCACATGATGGTGACAGGATTTTGGTATAACAGGTATTTAGGTCCAACATTCAATCACCTACACTCCCCAGCAAAATGGAGTAGCGAAAAGGAAGAATCGGTCTCTCAAGGAGATGACCACCTGTATGTTGGAATCCAAGAAGCTTGCTGAAAATTTGTGGGATGAGGCCATGCATGCTGCAGCATACATTCAAAATAGGATTCCACACTCATTTGTGAAAGGGAAGACCCCTTTCGAGGCATACTTCAGACACAAGCTGGATGTGTCGAACCTACGAGTGTTTGGGTCCACTGCATGGGCCCAGATTCCACTTGATAAAAAGAAGTGCTTTGAAACCAAAAAGCATAGAATTTCTGTTTATTGGGTATCCTAATGAATATAAAGGTTTTAAGATGCTAGATATCAAGACCAAACATATCATCATCGAGAGAAGTGTCAAGTTCGATGAGCCTCTTCAGGAGGTGGAACTAGTGAAGGAGAAAACTGCTAAATTTCCTTCCTATTCTATTGAATATTTGGATGATGAAATTGGGGGTGATTGTTGCCACCTTTCACACACCTGGGTCATGTGGTAGAAATATTCAAGCCACTCGGTGTGTCCTTGGGGGAAAGTCTCAAGTCAAGGTTGTCACCTTGTTCTTGACTCCTCTGTTTAGTCTCAACTCCTAACAAAGCCAAAGGGGGTAGACCCTATTAAGTTACTAAGGCTAATTACTTAGTATGGTGATGTTAAATTGAATGAATTACTTAGGATTTCGAAATTTAACCATAAACAACCATAGATGATAAGATACAAAATGAGCGCATGAAAGCACAATGCTGAGACACAATATATATATAGCAAGAAAATAACCAGTGCCTTAAAATAGAGTCAAAAGATAATCAATGTACTCGCATGTGCTTGGAGTGAATGTTTTGTGATTGCCTCTTGGTACATTTTAAGTTAATGTGAAATATGAGTTGATTAAAATTAGGCAAAGGGGTGGACTCCAGATATTCCCAAGAGTACTTGGAGTATGTCCAAAACTAAACCTTCACGACTACCCACAAGGAATATGTTGGCTGAATGGAGTCTCTGGGGCTATTGTTCATAACACACCCATTAGGGTGTGACAAAGATTAGTGCCCTGAGGTCACTTTTCAGGAGTTCCCGCTTCCTTTGGGTATTTCGCCACCATAATGGTTTGATCTAGGTGTTGGATTTCCATTTGATGGTTTGTCAATTTGGGAGAGTGAATCCTAATTATTCTACTCACTCGAGTGATTTTGATATAGCTTGATTTATCAAATGAACCACAGGAAAGTGCAAAGCATACACACCGGAGTCTTGTCAATTTTAGTAAATTTTGAGATGGGTGTTCTTGTTAAAAATAAAACCCTCCAGGAACCACCTTCGATCCAAGTGGATCTCAATTGGGGAATCAAGGAGGGGTTAATTTTATAATAGCTTATGAAACAATTGATGAAAAGGAAAACACAAATACACAATTCTGGTTTTCTAATTAGTCCTACCATGCATCTCTTTCCCCTTTCGGGTCAATCGAGAAGTCATGGGGTAAGTATTAAGATTACTTTGAAATCTCAAATATGGAGTATGGAAATGATAATCAATCAAAGTATACTACCCTGCAGATTCGAACTACACTAGATTGAAAAGAGATGAACAAAAAGTAAAAAATTGACACCGACGCAAATCCCCCCAGGGGGGATGGTGAATAGGCTTGAAAGAGCCTATTCGAAATTGATGCACTTTGGTCCTTGTTATCTGGGATCCAAAGGATTACAACAAGCTTGTAACAAGCTTGAATTAAAACACAGCGGTGGGGGAAGCTTCCAGGAAGCTCTGGTTCGTCCAAGAGTCAGAAATTTGGCAGAATCTCCTTATATTTTATGTTAGACCTGCTAAAAAATAGTGAGAAATTAAAATCAAATGTGCCCAAACACACTTTGAAAGTGTTTTGGGTCACCACGCTAATTACCAAAAAAAACACTAAGTAAAAATTCTTAAACAGGGGTAATCTAATTTCTGCAAAAAGGAACCAAGGAAAGAAAGATTTCCTTGAGATCTTGGCTTGATGTTTGGGAAGCCAATGATATGTGCTCTTTTATTACAGAATTTAAATCTTTGAAGAACAAAAAAGGAAGCTACCTTATGAGCAAGCTTTAGATCTATGCTTTAGCTACTTGCACAAAGGGAATTTCCTACACCTAGATCTATCTTTATGAGCTGATATTATTTATGAAATTATAGATCTAACCAGAAAAACTCTTATAAAATAGATCTAACAATATATATTCAATTCTTAGAACTAGATCTGATCATAAGAGGAAGAGACAGGTAACCGGAAGATTGATTTTAACAGAAAGGAGGAAGAGAGAGGGAAATGCTCGTTGTTGGATGGATCTGCAATGGAAACTTGTTAGTGGAATACATAGGGGCAATGCCTTCACAAAGTTTTTGGATGTACAATGGATTCAAACTAGATCCGCAGCTCATACAATCCTTGCTACCTGAAAGCTAAAGACATAATCATGCACGAAACCTCATGAGATCTGGATATATATATGAAAAAGAGACAAGAATTACATGCAAATAAACTTATTAAACATGTATAATCTAGATCCTCAAACATATATGCTATGATATAGTGAAAAAACAAGTAACCTTACTTGCCCAACTATACTCCTATTGATTCAGCTGAATCGTTCAAGCCAGACAGGGTTTAGATGCAGAAATTGAGAGAAAATTCGGCAACATCAATAGCCGTAAGACAATGCTTAATCCACACACATGAGAGAATTAAACCATTTGGCCTCCAAAGCTTCTTTATTCCAACAATAAAAATATTACAACAAAATTACAATAGCAAGCCCTTCAATCCAACTCTAACTAGCTTGGAAGAGGCAGCCTGAGCTTTATTTATACAAAAAAAGGAGATCCAGCCCAGGAGGGTGCAAATCCCAAGGAGATAGACCACCGTAGCTGAAGGAGAGTCCATCAATGCTTGATATGTGTCTAGCTAAGCCAGATCTGAGTCTCACTGAGTGCAACTGTCAATCGGGGGGCTGATCTGACTGACACCTCAACCTGTTGACTGAAGCATCCACCGAAACTCATCCAGATCAGCCCAAACGTGTGGAGGAGAGAGGGAGGGCGAAATTCCCCATAAAGGATGCTGAAGTTCAACTTTGGATCTATCCAAATCACCTCCTTCAGTCAAGGATTTGTCAGATCCAGTCAATCTGGTTTAGATCTGACTGATTTCAATCAAATCAGCTGAGAATCCACTGAGCTATGATTTTGGATTTGCTCCATTATTCATCAATTTATTAATTAAAATAATCAATAATTGATTTTTTGGGTCTTTCTGACCTGAGTGATGGAAAATCAATCAAAACTAGGAAATAACGGGTCCATGGGTTTACATGGTGCTCTTAGATTGAAAATGAGCACCTACATGACCGAAACTGATTATTTGGCCCACTTTTATTACAAAAACAATTTTTCCAATTAAAATATTAAAAAATAGCCTAAGTTTTGGAAAAAATAAATTTTAATAAAAAACACTGAAAAAATTTAAAAAATTAAAAAGTTGAAAAAACCTAGGGGGACTTAGACATGTTCATATGACTCGACCATGATGCCTAGCATGTTTATACAATGACACTTAGACTCTAATAACCTCAATAGGCCTAAATTCCAAGATGACCACCCCAACTTTGGAGGTATGGAGTGAAAAACTCAGAAATTATCAGTCGTTTATTCAACAACCAATAATAACCAAGGGAAAAAACACCCTGGGCTGATCGGATTGACAAATAAAGTCTAAGAGACCGAGTATTTTACAGACACTATCATGCTATAACATTTATTAAAATTCCCCCATGGGGTATGAACATGTGATATAGTACAACAAAGCTTCCCATAAGTAAGACTGAAGGTCTTCTGAAGTCCAAACAAGTTATCTTTGCCTGGTTCACCAGGCTTACTTGATAAAAAACCACTAAGTACCACTTAGGTGGTAACAGTGATGAACCTGATTTGGATCCTCTGATTTCTGATATTAGTGTGCAGCAATCATCAGATGCTGAATCAGAACCTAAAGTGCAAAATCATCTTCCTACATGGGCCCAACAGACACTCTCCTCTGCAGGAGACAACATTGGAAATCCGGATGATCCAAGGAGAACCTGGTCTGATTTCCAAAGAGCAGGTATTGCACTCTCTTGTCCTGATAATTTTCTGTCCAAAACTTGCTATTTGATGATTATTTCAGATCCAAAATCCTACTACTATGCTCGGAAGGATCCGAGATGGCAAGTTGCCATGGATGAAGAGATGGATTCTCTTCAGAAAAACACTACTTGGGAGCTAGTTTCTCTTCCTCCGGGAAGGAATTTGGTTCAATGCAAGTGGGTGTTTCAGACAAAGGTTTCTGCTGATGGAAGCACCTACAAATATAAGGCAAGGCTGGTGGCAAAAGGTTTCTCTCAGGTCCAAGGAGTGGACTACCATGAGACCTTTGCACCGGTTGCAAAAATGGACTCCATCCGCCTTTTTTTGGCAATTTCAGCATCCAAGCACTGGGAAGTGCATACATGGATGTTAATTCATCCTTTCTCCATGGATATCTTCATGAGGAGATATACATGAAGCATCCTGAGGGATACATCACTTATCCATATTTGGTTTGCAAGCTAAAGAAGTCATTGTATGGGTTAAAACAGGCCCCAAGAGAGTGGTATTCCAAGATGGATGCTTTCCTTCTCTCGCAAAACTTTCAGAGGTGTAGATAAGATCCAAATGTGTATTTATAGCAGTATGATGGTCATATAATTATCATTGTTTTATAGTTTTATGACTTACTGATCATAGGTAGCACAGTTGTCTCCATTTCAGCCATTAAAATTGCTCTCCACGATGCTATTGAAATGAGTGATTTGGGGCTTCTAAAACAATTTTTGGGGCTCGAAATTGAGAAAAATTCTGATGGGATTATGGTCACTCAATACAAATACATTTCATACCTATTAGTCAAGTTTAACATGGTTGAATGTAGGCCTGCGCCATTCCCTTTCCTTTCAAGGATTAGCCTTGAAGAAGGAAAAAGCACACCTCCCATGGACTGCACTATCTATCGACAGCTGATTGGTAGCTTGTTGTACTTGACACATTCTTGGCCTGATATTTGTTATGTTGTGAATGATGTATCAAGATACATGCAGCAGCCTCATGATATTCATTGGAAGGAAGTCAAGAGGATCCTCCAGTATATTCAAGGAACTAGGACCTACGACATTCACTATGCTGCAGACTCCGAGCTAGAGCTGGTTGGATACACAGATTCTGATTGGGAGGGTGATTCTATTGATCAAAATTCTACTTCTAGATATGTATTCATGTTTTTTGGTGGCCCCATTTTCTGGTCAAGCAAAAAGCAGGCTGCCATAGCACTATCTTTAGCAGAGACCGAGTATCGAGGAGCGGTGAATGCTTGCATCCAAGCAGTTTGGTTGCAAGACATTCTTTCAAATTTTGATCTTGGTAGTACTTTTTCCATTGTCCTATTTTGTGACAATAAAAGTGCTATTAATATATCGACGGATCCAGTTACCAGGTAGAGGACCAAGTATGTAGAGATCCACATGCACTATATCAGGGAGCTAGTGCATGACAGGACCATCATTCTGCAATACTGCCCGACTGATGAGCAGATTGCAGACATCTTCACCAAGAGATTTTTAGAAAAGAATTTCACTTACCTCCATACATTGTTGGGGGTGAGTTCATCAGTGTGATTCATACTACTTTCAGTGTTCAGCTTGAGGGAGGGTTTTTCCCACTGGGTTTTCCCTATTTTCCTCACTTAGTTTGTTTTGAGCATTGTTTCAGTTTCAGCATTGTACAGGATGACCTATGGCCTTAGTTGACGGGGCCCTAGCATTTTTATGCATTTGTGTTTTCTAACTACTCCTAAGTATAGCTTAAGGGGGGGTGTTGGAGACATTTACCACCATACACACTCTTTTTGGTCAAATTGGCCTAGTTAAACCACTATCCTAAGTATTATTGACATTAATTGACATCAATGGAGCATTAAATGTCATCATCTAGTCACACCCACACCTACCTTCAGTCAAGGAGGCTAACATATCCTTCTCCTACATTTAGGGAGGCTAACTGGAGCACTCCAGGGGTGATCTGAGTGATATTAATGCACCTAATTGCTAACTTGTGGTTACAATTAGTTAAACAGGTCAGTGAAGGCACCTCCTTTCATTTAATTTATTATTTAATGATTAATTAATGATCTAGAGTCAACAGGGGCGCCTCCACCAACTTCTGATGTTCAGTTCAACTTCAGTTAGCCTCATCGTGGTTCATTGGAGTCATTGAAGCACTAGCACTTGATAGTTGGCTTGCTATGACATGTGTCTGATCTCTTTCAGTTGAGAGTCAGTCATTTATTGCACTTCGGCTTCAGTTAGGGTTCAATTGAGTCAATTAGGGTTTTGATCAGTGGTTAACTGAGTGTGGACTATGGCTTACAGTCAGTTAAGCTAGACTCACTCATTCAATTCGAATGACCTCCTTGAGGATTCAAATTGGTCATTCATTCATGCCTGTAGCATGAAATTGTAATTGTAATCATTCATTCTTTATGTGAATACAGAGCGGCTACTATTCATGTAGACCGATTACACCATTTCATGAGTTATTTGTTGATTAATCTTTGATGAGATTGATGCTTTGTTCCTAGATCAATATACAAGATTAATACTTAGTAAATATGAACATATTCTACGTACCCCTCGGGTATATTTGAAATCCCCTATCCCTTTAATAATTAGATCATTACCACATTTTAATAAAATTGACCAACAATCAGCCACGTGTTAAGTGAATGTCATTTACATGCTAGTGATTTAATTAATTTTTGCATATTTATCCCAGTTTCAGTATTTTTGTTATCATCTCCTAGATTAACTATTTAGATTTCATATATTAAAAAACCTTAGATTATTTTACTAGGGACCACCCCCCTTTCCTTCGCTAGGAGAGAGCCTAGATAAAGGAGTCGAGATCAAGCGATGGCAATTGAATCTTGCTTGCTCCCAAGGTCACACTCAGTGACTTGAATATTTCTACCACGTGACCTACGGTACGAATTAGGCCATTAGAGGAAATTTGAGGTCTAAAATGGGCCTCCTGAGGAAAATAATAAAATAATAGTTAAAATAATAAAATAATAGTTAAAAAAAGTAAAATAATAGTTATTAATTTTGGAGGAAGAATGAAAAAAACTACTTTTTGTGTTTGTATTTTCGACATATCTCCCTATGTTTTTACTCAAATTGTAAGTGAGAGAGCTCATTGGATGCAGAATTAAATTCTGCATCCAACGAGCTCTCCCGCTTAGAATTTGAGTAAAAACACAGGGAGATATGTGGAAAATACAAGCAAAAAAAGTATTTTTCTTTTATGACAACTATGTCAATTCAACCATTATGGTTGACTCATTTTATTGAAATTCTATTGGTTCTTGAATTCCAACTCACAAAATTTATTGTTGGCGCATTTTCTTATAACGTCCATTTTAGACCCCAAATTTCCTCTAATGCAGAAACACCTACCATTGTCGATGTGTGCAAGGGGAGGAACACAATACTTGATTGTATGGGTATTAGGATAGATAGATCAAGATGGGCAGTATTTTGACTATGAAATAGGTTGGTTGAAAAATATGGATTTGTTCTTTAAAGACCAAACGCTAACTCAAAGAAAAAAACTAAGTAGATTGATCTTTATTTCATAATGATGATATCAAATCTATATGCAAAGTGCTTATTTTGAATTTTTAGTTCTTCCATTTCCAACAATTGGTTGAAGCTCACCTTTTTTTTATGGATTTTGCTAATGATGAGGGGTTGTTGTGGCAACTACCTCCAACAACATTTTTTTTATCACCATGATTATGTCTCCATGCTAGACTATCTTTTTTTTTCCAAACATAAAAAAAAACATGCAACCTAATATTCTAAAGTGAATCAAAGTTACAAATTCATAAACCAGTATCATGATCTTTTCTACATCAGTAAAAAATTCTTAGGATGTAAAATAGAAAAAAAGCAGTTCATACCAATTCCCAAAAGAAAAGAGTATTTGCATCTTCTGCCGAAAATACAAAAAATGTACATCACTAAAGAGTAAGTACAAAAATAGTAGCTGAGAGTCAATTTAACAAAAAAGCATCAACTAAAACAAGAAAGTCTAAAACAAAGTTATAGATCTTGAGCTGATCATGGAGACTTCCTTGAACTCTTAAAAGAAATTAGACCTTCTATCAAACCCATTTCGTTTTTTGGCATATCATATGCAAGAGAGTTAAGCTGTTTATATACATGATTTATAGACAAAATAATGAACTTTCCAATCAAGTGTTTTGTTTTGGTGTACCAAAAATTTAGAACTGAGAACTGAATAGTAGAAGCACCAATATCCCAATCAATAATGATCCTGGAGTCTCTAAGTACCTATATCTCATATAAATATTTCTTTAAGGTGAAATAGAAAAGGCCCCAAAGAGCTAATAGTTTAGATCTTGTGTTGGACCCACTCCCACAACTCATCCAAATTTAAAAACAATGATGTGAATCTTACTTGAGCACTATACCGGCACCACAAGTGTTATTATTTGAAGCTTTGTTGAAAAATCCATATGGATTACCTACAACAAAAAATGGTTCTTTAAAAGATCTAGGCCCACAAACCAAAGGAGGATGATAGTATTCTTTGAAGGAACATAGACTCTTTATTACCACCAAGGTAGGAGATTGTAGGTGATCTTCAAAAATCACTACATTGCTTGCCCTCCAAATTACATGATGAAGAAAGACAACATATTATACTGTGGAAGATATTTTACCCAAAAACATAGATTCTCATCCAAAGAAGAAGCGGTCCAACTGAAATAAACTTGTAAAACCTCAAAACTATCTGACCAAACCTTTTTAACAAAAAACATAGTCAACAAATAAATGCTTTATGTTTTCTTCAACTATTTTGTAGAGAGGGAATATATTGGGACCAAAGAATTCCCTTCTGCTCAAAATGTACTAGGTTAAGATCCTATCCTCTAAGCATAAACAACTGAATCATTTGATATTTAGCGTTAAAGGCCAAGTCCACAACTTTTAATACCACTAATGAGACTAAAATGGAGCAGAAGAAATAGAGATAGCCTGATATGCCTCCTTTGCACTGTATTACAATTTTTTTTATTCTAGGACCATACCAAGATTTCATTCTCCTCACCTAGTCTAATGTTAATATGATTAAGTCCAGCAATAAAGTTTGAACATTCCAAAACATGGTCACCCATTAGTCCCAAATCCAAATCGGGGTACCATTAAGAATGAACATTTAAATTAGAAAATGGATATCTAATATGAGCAACTTTCGTGAGGACCAAGCTGGATAAACCAGTGACAAAGACATAGACAATTTGTAAAAAGAGTAACCTCCTATAAAAGGATCAAACCACAAAAACACATTTTCACCATTCCCAATCTTCCATGATATCCAAGATCCTATCCATGTGATAGTT
This sequence comes from Pseudotsuga menziesii, assembly GCA_001517045.1. Taxonomy (NCBI): domain Eukaryota; kingdom Viridiplantae; phylum Streptophyta; class Pinopsida; order Pinales; family Pinaceae; genus Pseudotsuga; species Pseudotsuga menziesii. The sequence continues at coordinate 86,019 of LPNX010566412.1, read as the reverse complement.
CTAGAAAACCCACACTAGATGATGGAGCCATGAGCTACAGATTTATCACTTTTCCTGATCCAATCTACTATAGAAGACTTTCTAAAATATTTTGAATTGAACACATCACTCCAAAGACATGTTCCAAGCAAGTTTATCCAAATCCTTTCGACACATAAAGCCAAATTAAACCACATAAGGTTCTTAGTTCCACATCCCCCATATGCTTCGGAAGACAGATCTTTTTCCAATGTACCAAATGATATTTAACTTTATCATCCTTTACCGGCCATAAAAATTTCATTATCCTCTTTTTGATATTATGAAGGAAAGATAAGGGGATTTTACGTAAAGACATCCAGTATATAGGTATACTTTCAAGAAAAAACTTCACAAGTATTAGTCTACCCCCAAAAGGTAACCATTTATAGAACCAACAAGTAATCCTCTTCTTAATTTTCTAAAGAAGCCACATATAGTCTTTAGTGAAGTATCAATTCAGCTTATGATAATAGCCCAAGTACTTGATGTCTTTCTCAATTTTATCCATTTGAAAAGGAAAATAATCCCAGAGTTTTTCCAGCATAGCTTCTTCAACATCATGATAAAAAAAACAAGATTCCAACACATTCACCTCCTTCCCCAAAGAAAGACATAAAATATTGATAATGCTAGAGTAAAACCTCCATCCCTCCTTGTTCCACATCCAAGTAACAACACATCATCCACAAATAATAAATGAGAGATAACTTGAGAAAAAGAGATCTTAATGCTTTTCAACTTATGGTCCTTTCTAGCCTTATCAATGAGCCTATTGAGGCCTTCCCTCACCAAAAGGAAGAGAAAAGGTGACAAGAAGCATCCTTGTCACAACCCTCTATTACTGCTAAAAAAAACTTAGAGGGAACACCATTAATGATTTCAATAGATTGTTCAAAGGAGACACACGACATGATCCACTCGATGACATATAATGGGAGACCAATTAATGAAGTAGTATCAACCTTAAATAAATCCAATCCACTATGTCGTAGGATTTTATCAAATCCATATTGAGAATAATAGATTGTAATTCTTAATTTTAATCGAATGTGTTTCCCAGCCAAGTCAAAGATACTTCCTTGCCCATGTCAAAACTCTTTTTAGTGGAAAAAACTAGTTATTGTTTTATAACTTCAAGTTGAGCTTCAATATTAAAGACACCAAGTTCTTTAAAGGTTTTACACAAATTATCTACATCTTATGTTTTCAAATATTCCTAATAACTTATCCAATGCATATCAACATTTTTCAATTCCTAAATACAATTAACAGTACTTCGATGGTCAACAAACTTATGAAAGAATTTAGAATTATAATCCCCCTGCTTGATCCATGTAGCTCGACTCTTCAATCTTAGTCTCCACTTCAATAGAGAGATTTTTTTTTCTTTCCTTCAACTTCATCAAAGTACTCTTTTCCTCCTTGGTAAAACAACGAGATGATTTTTTAGAAAATAATTTAGATATCTTCTCAATAGTAAGCAATTCCTCTCTTAGTCTAACTTTCTTCCCTTTTTCCCACTTTAAAACAATCTTCTTGAGATTTTTTAACATCATCGCCAGTCTATACATAGCTATGTAATTATGATCAAATTCAACATTCCTACAGTAGTATTTAACCACAGTGTTAAACTCTTCATCTTCCAGTCATATGTGATTAAATTTGAGAGGGAAATGTATAAATTTAGTCTCCATATCAAATTGAAAACATATAAGGACATGATGAGATATTCCGAAGTTATAAGTCCAGTATATAACTCTAGAAAAAAATCTTCCAAACCTTCAAATATCAGAAATCTATCGATACTCTTAGAGATAGCTTCCTCTCCCACTCCACCATTCCTCAAAGTGGGTACAAGAGGGGCAAGAGACATATCAATGAGATCTAAATATTGAAATAAGTAACAAAAATAGTCCAAGAGTGGATCGAATATGGTAGTGGAACCGCTTAATTCATTTTCATTTAGGGTTAGATTCAAGTCCCCTCAAAAAATAAAAGAAGGGGCCCTTATCATACCACTATCACTCACATCTTCCCAAAATTCATGTTTACTTAAATAAGGCCCATAATACTTTTGGATATTCACTTCCTAATCAAAACCTCTAAATTTCTCTTCCAACGGAATGCTACCATATGAGTGTAATGATTTAATATCAACAAGTAAGGGTTCCAGATGACCAAAAGACCCCTAGAGTGATCATTGGCATCAATGGAACAACACTCCCACTTGAGAATTTTTTTAAGGAAAATTGCACAAGCTCTGTCTGCTTGACATAATGTTTCTTGAATCATCACTAAGTTAGGCTTGATTTGTTCAAATATATTCCCAAGGGAATTTAATTTGTATGTGCCCACAACACCCCTAATTTAAAATGAGGAAAGGACCATGGATCCATCGGAGAAAGGGCCTATGCATCTCTAAGAGGCCCAAAAGTAGTGGAATCAACAACTAAGTCAGAATCTTCTTGAATTATAACAGAGTATAAGATAAAGTCTAGATCTAAATAAAATTTTAACTTAACCATGAAGTTAATACTAAGTATAGTGCTTGCAAAACTGCAAATCTTTTAGTGTACAAAATCCCGAAAAGAAGTAGACTATTTTAGCTATACAATTGCCTTCTCGGATCATAACTCCATGGATTTCTAAAATAAACCTTAACGGTAAAAAGGTCAAATCTTGTACAACAACTAGAAAAATGTGGATGAACTACAATTATTGATTTGGATGTTGAAATCCATTCCAATATAAAACAGAGAAGATTTAGAGACTTGCACCCAAGCTCTTCTATAACAATTAGTTTATAAAATAAAGGTTGTGATCACTATTTTTTTTTCATTTCTTCATATCGAGGAGGTTGAAATTGGAGACCATTCAAAATTTTAACTCGATAAATTGCACTGAATGTCATACCCTACCTAAATAAAAAAAACTATAATCAATTAAATTGAATCACATAACAGTGCATTCAATGGACTATTAACCTAGATAAACTAAATTAAATCCTTCACAAAAATGCTAATTCTACAATTAAAAAATAGAAAAATCATTTTTTCTTTAAAAAACATTCATTAAATAATTTTATATATTTAAGAATAAAAAAATCTAAATTTATTACATAAAATTTATTTAGAATAAGAAAAACAATCTAAATTTATTACATAAAAATTCACTTTTTCTTTAAACTTAAAAAAAATTATTCATTAAATAATTTTATATATTTAAGAATAAGAAAAACAATCTAAATTTATTACAATTGTTTTTTTAATCTCATTTATTTAAAATAAAAACATAATGTAAATTATACTAATTAAATAATACAAAATTATTTATTTAACAATACACAATGGTGTAGCTCTCCTCTCGAGTAAGAAGTAAATAGTTTATTTATTTATTTAAATAATAATTACTAACTATTATAAACATGAATATTTATTTATTAAATATTAATATGATTTATAATCAAATAAAATTAAAAATGTAATTTTTTTTTAAAGATTATATAAAAATATATATATAAAGTAATAAATAAATGGAAATTCGATACATTATTGCTTTGTTATATTAACTAAACCAAAATTCATCCATCTCAATATTAATGGAAGGGAACGATAGTTCAATAGTTAATGTTTTTTGATGCACTAAATTAAACTGAAATTAATCAATCTCAATCATGGCTGGAAAATACATCCTCAAAGTATGACCGTTGAGGGTCCCATAGATGCAAACATTGAGCATTTATGCTTTACTAAGGTCCATTCCTTTTAATTCATTTCAATGAAAGTACCAAAGCCACACCATTATTATGTATATATCTATCTTATATTTGAATATAATTTTTTCTGTCATCCGAAGTGAATAGTAAGAATTGATAGAAGATATTGAATTTTTTCACACCATTATTCTGTATATATCTATCTTATATTTGAATATAATGTTTTTCTTTGACATCCAAAGTGAATAGTAAGAAGAGAGTGAAGATAATTAATTATTAAATCAAGTTGTGCTAAAGCATACAATTCTAAATGACTGTAATTGTTTCTCACAGTGTCATCCCTATGTAATTCAATGCAGATGAGGAAGCAAAGCCATGGACTTCGTAAGATAACACTAAAACTGTGCACATTAGGTGAATATCTTTCGACTTGGAATATTGTTTGAACTTCATTTTATTTTATGGGGATAATTCACTGCCAAATAGTTTAAATTTGCATGATTGAATAGTTTAGCTTGGGTAAGGCTTCAGCCAGATGTTTGCAGAACAAAAAAGGGATATGCACTTATTTTCTGTCAAACAAGGATGTTAGATCTCATATAACTGTTACCATTCAGAATTTGACATATGAATTTCTTACATGGGCTGTGCGCATTCTTCTTCATTGCAAGAATGTGGAATTCAATACTACAAAGGTGAGTTGCCGGTTTTTCGTGGTTGCATGAATGTTGATTGAATTGACACATATGTCCAAAACTAAACCTTCACGGCTAATTTTAATCAACTCATATTTCACATTAACTTAAAACGTACCAAGAGGCAATTGCAAAACAATCACTCCAAGCACATGCAAGTACATTGATTATCTATTGACTCCATTTTAAGGTACTGGCTATTTTCTTGCTATATATATATATATATATATATATATATATTGTGTCTCAGCATTGTGCTTTCATGCGCTCATTTTGTATCTTGTCGTCTATGGTTGTTTATGGTTAAATTTCAAACTCCTAAATAACTCATTCAATTTAACATCACCATACTAAATAATTTTTCCTTAGTAACTTAATAGGGTCTACCCCCCTTGGCTTCGTTAGGAGTTGAGCCTAAACGGAGGAGTTAAGAACAAGGTGACAGCCTTGACTCGATACTTGCCCCCAAGGACACACCGAGTGGCTTGAAGATTTCTGCCACGTGACCCAGGTGTGTGAAAGGAGGCATTACACTTTTTTGGCGGTTACCATCTAGTTAAGGCCATGGGGGGTTCTCACAAAAAGACCTCGAGTTTATTTAAGGCCTCCCCAAATTCAGCTCTTTTTGTTCATACATTGATCTGAAGGTTCCTAGCGAATTAGGTGGTTGGACAAAGGTTTTGAGCACACCAAATGAAAGAAAAAATGAGATCATCTAGTTGAGATACGCACCAAATGAAATTTGTTGTGGAGTTATGCAGGGATTGGGACCTAGAAGCTCAGATCCAAGGTCTAATATGATCTCTCTAAGTGTTTTTGGAAAGAAAAAGGCTATATGTGCTTCCGAAAGAGAAGGAGACTTTGAGTTGTTTTTTGGAAAAATATCAACATGAATAATGTGGAAGATGTGGTGGAAAAATCCATTGTAGGAAGAGTGGGGGGCATGATATTTGATGTGGGAACCCTAAAGAGGTGTGCAAAAGAAAAATGGGGTTCCAAGCTCACTTACACCGTGAGGGTGAAAACCATGGAAAGGGGATGGTTTGTTTTTTATGGAATTGACGGAGGTTTCAAAATGGGTTTTAACTCAAAATTGGAGAATTCAGTCCATATTCATCCTTATGAACAAATGGACCCCTATGTTTGATCCAAAGAGGGAATGACTAAATATTCTGTTAATTCAGGTGCGTCTGTCGGGTGTGTCATTGGAATTCTGTGTCGTTGGCTACTTGATGCGTTTAGGAATATTAGGAATTCCCTGGGTACTTTCCTTGATGCAGATATGTCCTTTGAACAAACAAATGTTATGGCAGTTGCGTGTATACTGGTAAAAATAGATGCAGAGAAGGGGTTATTGAAGGAAATGAAGATAGGTAAGGAAGGGAACTATTTCACCTTGACACTAGACTATGAGGAAATCTCAATGAAGATAGTTAAGGAAGGGAACTATTTCACACAAACACTAGACTATGAGGGAATATCCTTCAAGTGCAGAATACGTCATGTGGTAGGAAATATTGCAAGTTATTTCTCCTTCTCCTCAAAAGGCTCACATCGAAAAAATAAGAAGGCCCACACAAAATAGGAAGAGGGAGGGCGACATGCAATATTTTATTGGTAGACACAGGCACAAGAGAGGTACAAAAATGGGGACAATGTCACAGAAGAAACGAGGACTTACAGTTAAGATCCTCATAGGTTTCTTATGAAGAGATGGAAATAGAGGTAGCTAAGTGCACGACGGAGGAGGAGAAAACCAGAGAAAACAAGTAAATTGCAACCAGATAAAAAGGTAAGGTGAGAGATACATAACTAAACTTATCTTTTAAAGATTTTTCTTTAAATGAAAATAGTGATAATGTTAGATCCCTTTCATCGAGTATTTTATTGTAAGGGTTACCTTCGTACGTGCTTATGAGCTTGTCCCTTTTCTGATTACCTGAAACAATACCCTCTTCCCCAAAACCAACTTTGACCACAGTTCTAGACACCCTATCATATGCAGTCTCTTCAACCATTCTTCATAATATTAAATCCTGACAAACCTTAACTTCACAAGCAGGAATGGAGCAGCCAAAGGGCTTAGGGGAAAATCCGAAGAGACCTTTAGGGGGAAGAGGTAGAGGTAGGAATTTGTTCTTATCCAAAACCTAAGTTCAGGAAATGGCTGATGTTGCAGCATGAAAACAATCATCAATCGACATGGCACTTAGAGAACCAAAATCCGTTACGAGGGTTACTTGATGAAGATTCTTTATTTCAATTGTAAAGGGTTGGCGAACCCTTCCAAAAAATCATCGCTTAAGCATATCGTTGCATTACTTAAAACGGACTTGATATTCCTGCAAGAAACCTTAGGTGAGTGGGATTTAGTTAAGGATTCAACTAGAAGGCCTTCTAGGAGGCTGGTGTTTAGAAGCAACCAGTGCAAGAGGTAGGTCTAGAGGCCTGGCTTTAGGATGGGCTTTAGGATGGGCTTTAGGATGGAACAGTGGGAGAATTAGAACCTCAAATTGTTGGAGATTTCCATCTGGACTAGGGTTGGATATGTTCTCCTTTGAATTAAACATGTATTTAAGGGTGATAAACATTTATGGTCTAAATGTGGAGGGGGAATTATTTTGGACAAACTACAACAATATATATTTCATGAATCATACATTGTTGATTATGGGAGGTGATCTAAACTTCTCTATTGGAACATCAAAAAGTTGGGGTCCTTAGGAAAACCCTGACCCCCTTTATGATTTTTTCCAAAACCTGCTCGAAGATAGGGGTCTTCTAGATATTGAACCATGAAGCTCAAACCTACTTGGAAAAATAAAATGGTTGGATAGAATAGAGTAGCTAACAGGATGTATCGTTTCCTTCTCATAGATAGGCTGATGGATATAGGACTTTTATGCAAGAAATGGATTGAATCAAGGGGGATTTCGGATAATTTTCCCATATGCTTGGAAATCAGGAGTTAGGGAATAAAAACCGAAATCCCTTTGAAACTAAATTCTAAATGAATGAAGGATGAATAATTTCGGAATTTGGTTTCAAATAATTGGGTAAAATTGGGGGAAGAAAATTATGGTAAATTTTGCATAGAACTTAAAAACAATAAAAGCAAATATAATAGAGTGGAGAAAGAAGAAGAAGGAGGTTATTGAGAAGGAGCTCAAGGAGATTAAAGAGTACATTAGGTTTTTACATGGCATGGAGGGTGGGAGGTTTTCCTCGAAAGAAGATAAGGAACAGTTAGTACAGATGGAGCGAAAGTGGAAGATGCTACTATATAACAAGGGGGTTGAATGGAGTCTTAAAAGTAGAGCCCTTTGGCTTGGTTGTCAGGATGAAAATACCAAATATTTTCATGCATCGTCCCAATGAATAAATATGACAAACACCATATGGAGCCTTAAATATGAGGAAGGATTTGAGGTGTCTTCTTTTGAAGGTATGGCAGGAATTGGTCGAAATCATTTTCAAGAACTGTTATGGGATCAACATGGCACTTCTATAGCTCAAATTGTTAGAATAGTTCAAAATTTTCCGAGATTTGTAACTGAAGAGGAAAATCATGAAATCAAAACGTTATTAGTGAATATGCACTCACGGATACCCTTCATAGTTTCCATAGAGAAAAAATCCCACGTGATGGCCTCCCTATGGAGTTTTACCTGGATTTTTTTGAGCTAACATGCCTTGATATTTTGAGAGTGGTTGAGGAGTATAGAATAAATGGGCACATACACTCCCCTTTCAACTCCACCTTTATTGCCTTAATCCTTAAATCAAACAATCTACCATCCTTAGATGATTTCAAGACAATATCGCTATGAAATGGAATTTACAAAATAATAGCAAAAATAATTGCTAGAAGAATAAAAAAGATTATATCAAGGACCATATCAAAGGAACAACTCAATTTTCTGGAAGGAAGGAAAATTCACAAGGCAATTGGTGTGGCTCAGGAAGGATTACAAAGTATAAAAACCAGGAATCTTAGCGGGGTCTTAAGAATCATCCTGTCCAAGGCATATGATTGTGTCAATTGGATATACCTTCAAATGATCCTCACTCACATAACATTCGAGGTAGAATTCATAAATTGGACTATGGAATGAATGTAAACAATTTATTTTGCAGTTTTGATAAATGGGGATGCCTCCCCTTTTTTCAAAGCAGAAAGAGGGCTTCCCCTGTGATTCCCTCTCTCCTCCCTTATGTTCTTGTTGGTGGCTCAATCTCTCAAAAGATAAATTAATGTGGCCTCTAGGACGGGAAATTTCATAGGTATTCACATCTCCCATCAACTCAGTTTAAAACACTTGTTGTTTGTAGATGACATAATTACATTCAGTGAGTGTAGTATAAGGGATATGGATAGTTTGGAAGGAATCTTAATTTTATTCAAACAATCCATGGGTATGGAAATAAATGAAAAGAAGTTTTCTCTCACCTGCAACAATATTGAACAGGATGATATGAACTATATCACAGATAAACTTCCTTATGGGAAAAACATGTTTGATAAGGGACACAAATATATTGGTTTCCATCTCAAACCCAACAATTGTAATAAAGATTATTAGAGGTGGATGATTGTGAAGTTTGAAAAGTGGATGAATGTATGGAATATGAAATGGATCTCAAGAGCATGGCAAATGGTTCTAATAAAAACAGTGCTTGAATCCATCCCGATGTACTAGATATTTGTTCCATTGATCTCGAAGGGCGTATTGGAAAAACTCAGGAATATTTGTTTTTCTCTATTATGGAGAAGTCAACAAGAAACCTTTGCGTGGATTCAGTGGGAAAGGCTTGCTCTTCCAAAAGCATTTAGGGGGTGGGGTTTAAAAAAAATGTAATTGCTCCAAATCCCTTGCTACCAAAAGAATTTGGAGAATGATATCTACTAATTCATTATGGAAGGAAATAGTTACACAAAAATACATTTTCCTAGGTGATATCATTGATTGGATCCAAAAACCGGTTAAAATAAAGATTAATGTCTACAATTCATGGAAGGCTGCAGTTAAAGCCTTTGATTTAATCGATGATAATTTGTCCTGTAAAATAGGGAATTGTCATTGTTACAGGATAAGAGTGGATCCGTGGGAAGGAAACTATGGGAATCATATTTTACGAGGTGATATTCTCCAGTTACTAAGGGATAGGAACATACACACCTTTTCTCATATTGCAGAACCTGGGATAACTAAAATGCGGGGTCAAGGATGGTTGGCTGCCTCTCAAGTAGGACTGGAAGTTGATCATGATCAGGCTTGGATTTTGTTCATAAATTCTTTGAAAAATTCCCACATTAGAATTAATGATCAGGAAGATACTTTAGTTTGGGATACAAAACAACATGGGAAGTACACACCCAAACATGGCTACCTTCAACTCATAGCAAACCAGTTTCAAAGCTAGGGAGACAAAATGGTGATGGAAGCGGTTGTTGAAAATCAAATTCCAGACCAAAAGAAGATATGTATGTGGTGCATCCTTGAAAATAAACCACACACATGGGATTTTCTACAAAAAATAAATATTGAAGGGCGTGGCTAGTGTCATCTATGCAAACAAGATGATGAAACAATTTTTCATCTTTGCGTAAATTTCCCTTTCAGTAAGGTTTCTTGGTAGGAAAGCTTCATTATGATGGGGAAACAAATGCTATGGAAAGGAGCATATATGGAAGGTATTTTTTAGGATTTGATACAAAAAAAATACCACATAAATTTCAAAGCTCTTCCTATGATCCTATGATAGGAAATTTGGATAGCACTCAATAGAAGTATTTTCCAGGAATAAACTAGTATCCCCACGATTATTGCTAGAATAGCAAGACTAATTGTTGATGAATTCATAGACAAAAAATTTCCTTGGGGATATTTTAATGGTGTGGCAGAAGGTAATCCATCCACCTACGGTGGGGATTTCATTTTGCATCTTTGAGACACACACATGTATAAAATCAAAGATGTGTTTGGGAAGGGATCAAACAATTATTCCAAACTTATGGCTCTAAATATTCTCCTAATGTTTTCTTTAGAAAATAATTGCAAGAACATACAAGTATTTGGAGACTCAAATATCATTATAAACTGGGCATTTAGGATCCAACTATGTCACAACACACACTTATAAACAATATTTGAAGAGGTTGTACTATTACAGGCATGATTTATAACTATAAGTGTGTCACATATCTACGGTAGGGAAAGAAACTAACTAGTTGTTGTACTATCTAAAGAAGGTGTTCACGGTCAATGGTTTATAAAGGAGGAATAGAATTATGATCACTTCTCTTATTATCATAGACCATTTATAGAAGGAGTGACATAGTAGAGAGATATAGTTATTTGAAAGTCTTAATATTGTTTTTTAGTACCTTTTGAATATTGCAACTTAAATTGATGGTCGCAAAAAGGACATCACTTTTGTTTCTTTTGATGATATACTTAGACAGTTCATATGACTTACAACTTATCCATATCTTGTGGAGACAATTATATATGTCAACATTCCTATATTGTAGTATCTTAGTGACATCTCTCAAGACTATCTCTGAGAGTTATCTTTCAAGATGTAATTTTTTATTTTTTCTATAAGATCAATTTAAAAACTGATTTTTTCCTATAAGATCAATATAAAAAATGATTTTTTCCATTGGATTTATTATTATTATATATTTTATATAATATATTAGATATTATAAATATAATTAAAAATATATTTGAACATAGTTAGAGTTGAGAAAATGAATGGTATTATATAATTAATGATGTGTACTTATTGGTACGTTTTAGTGCTAGAGCACGGAAAATTTGAGGATTCAATGTCAAACAAGCCACCCTTTCACAAAAAAATTGAAGGATAACAAGACATTCTTTTTCATGAAATTATAAAATAGTTTACTCACATGCATTGACGGAATCCAGTGTCAATAGAAAATTGTAACACTAGATGATTTTAGAAACCTCCCATGTCACTAGATAATGAAAAATTGCAATTTTGACAATTAACTAAATGGGGGTATTTGAATCCATCCACACTATTAATAAAATCTATAAAAACGCAACACTATAGATGGATTCAAATACCCCTTGTGTCACTCAACAATGAAGAAATAATGGAGGTTGTGAAATTAACAATTTTTAACAAACATGATGCAAGATACATGAACTTGCTGAAACTTGAACATACTATCGAGAGGGTCAAATGCCAAACGTTTAAAAAAAAAAAATTACGAACACAAATAATACGACGAGACGAGGACATTGACACTAACTTCATGACATTAGGATTCTTAGAGGGAAACATGATAAATACCCAAGAGTCAACTCAACCGCACTATGATGTAGTACTGTTAGAATTTACTAAAATTTATCCTGTAATGGTTAAAGGAAAGATGATGATCAAAATCAATATCAAGGTGATGATTCATCTCCATGATCATCATGCTCAATTGATCGGGCCTTTAGATCCAATTATATCGACTACATTGTTACAATTTACTAAATTTTAACACTGTTGATGGATTCAGGGGGTCTTTAAATTCATATGTAGTGTTAAAATTTAGTAAGTTGTACAAATTCATTGTCAAAATTGTAATTTTCACTTGTCGGAGTGACACAACTAACAATAACCAAATAAATGACCAATTCATATTCTTAATGTTATTGTTATGTGGTCATTTTTAGTTTTATTACTTGTTATCTGGTCATATATTTTATCCTGTGACCGAATTGGTCATTCATCTAATCATTTTTAGTTGGCTCACTCAAGTTTGGTCATTTATACCTTGAAAACTTTTTGGTGACCAAAGTTTTTGGTTTCCTGGTCATTTATCTTTCATTTTCTACTAGTGATGCAAAAAACTTAGTGTGTGGGACTAGGTCTATTGTTCCTTCTTCCATATGCCATATTTTCCTTCGTGGAGTTGTCACGTAAATAATACAGTCAACAATCTGATTCTTTTTCACCTCATGAATTCAAAGCATGTGATTTTCATTTTCCCTAGGGAAAAATAACATCATTCCTTTGATTCCTGCTAATGGTTCCAAAAATAATGTTAGTCCTTGAGATGTTCTAAGTATTCTTTGTAACTATGCCAGGGCATGAGTAAATTTGTAATTGTTTGAATTTGTATTTTTGTATTTAAGAAATAGACTTATGCGATTGTATCTTATGTAAACTAGTTGATTTATCAAACCTTAGAATCATGAAGTACAAAAACTAACAGGTGTAGGAGGGAATTATTCTTGTTATATAAGACATAAATATTTGCTGAGAAATAGAAAATTTGAATGGATGAATAGGTAATAAGGTACTATGGTAGTAAATCTTATTTCCCAAACATGAAAGAAAATGTATTGATCATAGATAATTCAAAAGTTAAACAAAAATGTCGTTGTATACATCAATTGAAACTAAAAGGGATAACATCTTCATTCCATATAACATATTATGAATAATCCACAACACATTAATTGAAGAAGATAAGAATTCATCACATAAAATGATCCAAATGTGGGATGAAAGGATACNTGTGTGTGTGTGTGTGTGTGTGTGTGTGTGTGTGTGTGTGTGTGTGTGTGTGTGTGTGTGTGTGTCTGTGTTTGTGTGGTTCAATTACATAGAACACGAAAGATATGGAGGTACTATAGGAAGATACAAAATGAAAGGAGAGGATTGTAGATTGATGGACCAAAAGGTTTAAATCCACTCATCCTAAGTACATCAAGACACTCAAAATCCAGTCACTGATAGATTGATCATATTAAATGAAAGAGAATTTACACTCTATCTCACAAAATGCCGATACTTGGTGTAGATGTCACTTCCCTTTTTTATAGTACCTATTTATTCATTCGGTTGTAATAAATATTTATAGTACCTTACTGGTTATTTTTCTATTAAAATAGAAACTATCAAAACTAATTTGATGTTATTAGAGCTATCTCCTTTGATGTTGAATGGAATGTGGCATCTCTCGAGGTTCTGCTTGCTGATGTGGTTGTGGAGGTTGTTATTGAGGTTGACGAGGAGGTTGTGGAGGATATTGTTGAGGTTGATGAGGAGGATGTTGAGGTGGCTAATAAGAATATGCCCAACAATTTCTTACAATACAACCATCCTCGTTCGTTGCCTCAGATCCAATTTTTTTGCGATTGCTTTCCAATTTTTACCCTTGGGGTATTGGAATATTTTCATTTCCCTCAAGGAAATGGATAATTCTGTGTAATGTGCATAAGTGGCCTTGGGGAGGGACCAAAAAGTAGTCTGAAGACTAGGCATTAATACAAAATTCTCATGCATATTTTCAAACACATTCTACCCATTTATATCTTCTTGCATGTGTTCAAACTTAAAAACAAAGTTATGAGAAAAGGTGAGAAGAGAATCATAATTATATTTGGGATACAAATCATTGTTTCTGTCCCATTAAGAGGGGATTCCTTGACTAATAAGATTCTCAAAAATAGATTTAAAAGAACTGGCATCCCTTGACACTTGGGATACACTTTAATACACATTCTGGACCAATCTCCTTTTATTCATTCACTTGTTAGCTTCCATTAGAGTTTTTGTTCAATCTTTGATAGAGAAATATTGAAGTTAATCATAATATTTTCATTTAGAATATCTATAACAACTTGTGTAGTCTCGAACTTATTTTCCAAATGACCTAGTACATTCCTAGCATCTTGAGCAACTCTCATAACCAATTACCACTCATTTTGTCAAATGGTAAAGTAATTCTAGTGCCTGTTCATCATAATAGTTATTTGGTCATAGACCAAATGCTTAGCTCTTTTTTAGCAATGATTTTCCTTATACATTCTTTGTTAAGTGCTCAATATATTTTTGTAACTTACTCTTGGTTTGTTGTAAGTCTATGATGACTCTATCCATTTTAACTACTACTTCATTGAGTTCCTGAACTTCACCTTCTTTTTGCATTAAGTCTTCTTTTATTTTGTTTATTTGAGCATCCTTGATGCTCATTTCATCCATTGTCTTGGATCTATGATTTTTTGGATCCTATGTAGATGATGCTTGTAAAATTTTACTCTTAGTAGTTAACAAGTCTTTATTTTTCTTATTTATATCAACAATCTCTTTCTCTAGTTCTCTGATCTTCTCCTTGTGATTTTTATTTTCATCTAACATCTTATCCTATTTGTCTTGCACTACCAATAGATCTATTTTTTGCACAAGCTCAGTAACTAGTATTTTTAATTTTTTATTCAAATCCTAGATTTCCTTGTCTTTCTCCTTTATCATATGTTGAACATGAGTTGGATTTGATGGATCCACTCCAATATATACTATATTTTTCTCTAATTTATTTATCTTCATTTATTTGTATTTAGTTTCCATATTTTCATATTTAATAAAATGGTCCATTACTGATTGTGTTCGGTAATTTATTAACATTCATAGTGGACCTGAGGATGTCATGAAAGATATATTCCCTAGTCCATCGGTGCAATTCCATTTTATCCATAGGGATGAAAACATTCAAGTTGAGGTGACTTGAGTAGTCCTAAAATTTGAAGGTGTTTTCTTATCTTCGACAAGAATTGTCTCTAAAACTTTCATCTTCAGGACGTCATGAAATATGTCTTCCCTAGTATGTCGGCACAATTCTATTTTATCTGCAGGGATGAAAGCATCAAAGTTGATGTGACTTGAGTAGTCCTAAAATTTGAAGGTGTTTTCTTATCTTCGACAAGAATTGTCTTTAAAACTTCCATCTTCAATGTGCCTTGCTTCAAGTCAATGGATGATGATAATATCACTTGCTCCGTTGTAGCAATTTCCTTCTTAGGAAACAAATCCTTCCTTAAATCAAAATTATCATCCTTTATTTGAGCATACAAAGCAAATAATTTATCCTTGATGAAATATGTTTAGGTTTTTGCTAAGGCCTCCTATTGAGACAATGACCCTTGTTCTTATGGCCATCTTGCTGACAACAACATTTCCAATATAAATAGGGCTTAGGTAGTATGTGTAGGCCTTTGATGGATTACAATATTTGATTGCTTCTTAGTTTTGGGATTATTTGACTCATTTTCATGGATTCTTGACTCTTCCATCTTTGTGTCAAAACTTACCTCTGTTAATTATGTCTTGGCCCCTGCTTCATTCTTATGTGGAGTTGGGATTACCTATGATCCTGCTTGGGATTCTATATGTAATATATTTTGCACTTCCTCCCAACTTTCAAGGTTGGCCATTATATCCAATTCTTCATGTGGTGCATGATAGTATTACACAGGATTGACCCTCTTCCTCTTTTTTGATATGACACCATTAGGATCATATTTCTAGCTAAAACCTGAAGACATGCTCATAATAGAAAGTATTTCATTAACCATAGATTGTGGAGTCCCCGTTTTGACAATGAAAGGAAGAACTTATTTATGATGTCTAAACGTAATAATACTCTTATGTTTGACAAAATGTACACCATCAGAGTTAAATATTTTCTTGATATATTCTATAGAAAAAAGCCTAGGGGCTAGAAAGTTGTGGAGATGGTAAGGAGAAATTTATGACCCATAAATTATAATCTTGGCAAGACCTTCGTAGAAAAACCAATATCCTACAACACTATCTACAATTAATTGCAAGGGGATTTTACATTCAATAAAAATACTAGGAGGGGAACCAAACAACAGATAAAATATATTAGACTTTACTATGTTGAAGAAATAAATGAAACCTTCATTAGTGGGGATAACTACATACTTCTTTAAATATGTTTGGTAAAGAAATTCCTTATTGTGGTATAGAATCATATAGAACAGGTAGGTTTGATATATAAATAACTCCATGGAGGATAAAAATTTTCAGTTGGTCATGCATCATTTCAGATAGGAAGGAAACATAATCGAGCTTGATGGATGAATCTCGAGAAGAAAGGTTAATGGAAAGAAAACATCATTTCATCTACCACTTGATCATAATTGTAGCTAAATGATTGACATAACATTACAATTGTAGTTTGGGATTGATTTGAGAATATATATATATATTTAAGGTTAGTTTCCCTATGGGAAATTTTGTGTCAATAAGCAACAATTCCCTATAAAATAGTCCTTTGCCTTTAGGGGTCAATTCTCTTAACTTTATTTTTAGATATTCCTCATTGAATCCAACTTAGATCAAATCCTATTCAATTCTTAAAATATCCTGTAAAAGTTCCTAATTAATTGGATAGACAACCAAGACATTCTTGGAGATAATGGCTCTATCTTTTCTAAAGCATATAATTCAATGCACCATTTGACAAGTTCTAGAAATAGTCGAGCCCTTGGGACCATGATCATAACCAAACCAAAGCTATAGAAGTTTATATGATCATTTCCTTCCTTAGTTCTTGCCTTTGCATCCTTAATGGCTTGTTGAACATCTACAACTAGAAACATAGGATTGACGATATCAAAATGAATGTCAACAAGGTGCTCATCTAGCATAGAGGGGTTTCTAGAAGAAGGAAGGGGTGAATATTCAGTAACATAAACCATGATAGGTGATATAAGGGATTTATACTAGGAAAAAAATGCATTTAAGTAGGAAATGGGCTCTATAAGAATGCAGAGAAATATAGGCTCCCAATATGGCTTATGGAATAACGCCTAGAAGTTTGAATACATGGTATTTTATAATAGTAAATTTTAAAATTGGCGCATTCAATGAGCAGGACATGTGGAAGAATGCAGTTGGAAGAGAAAGTGAGGTGCAATTCTCATTAAATTATGATAAACATTGCGATGATATTAGTGAAATTTAGGAATGTTGGGGCCATCTATGAAGACATATGGGATAGGTCCCACTTATGCCTCCTATGAAGCAAAAATGACTATTGCAGGCTTAGGCTATGGAGGTTTTTCAAAACTGCTTTTATGATATTGAAGCACTCTTATGCCGACATGTGGCATTGTTGGATTTGGTTCATGCTTGTATGTTTTAATTAACACTCGATCATGATTAGAGGCATGGAGTGTATTGAGTTGTGGATCAATTGACACTCAAATCAATGGGTGATGCCCTATCACACTACTTTTTTTCTCTACGGCCTTATCCTTTATCCCTAGTCCACGAGGATCTATGAGATTGATCAAAATTAAAGTCTTCAAATTGTGAACACAATCTTGTAGCAGCGTAGAGCTCAATGAGATATTTTTGGAGACATTCGTTTCTCCTCAAACATACTTCATATGTGAAAGATACTGTGTTCTCAATTTTTGGAAAAACAAGTAAAAACTGGAAAAAGAGGGTTCCACGTGGCACCAATATAAGGGTGACATGTGGACTGTAAGGTGATGAAGTGTCACATTCACAGAGCACCATGTGGTAGGTTACATTCCAGTTTTCAAGTAATGTGTATTGGTAGCAGGATGACGAGTGGTAGTTTTATGGTACATGTGGCATTACAAGGACCAATCAGATGATTCCATGTGGTAGTCTGATTGGCCACAATGTGGTTTTGTTCACCAAAAAATATGGAAGGCAAGGGAATCAAACCCCAACCTAATATTTGCCAAAGTATCCACATAATCTTTCTATCCATTATTCCTACTGATGTTTCTTAACTTCTATTTGAAGTTATCTATTCATTAGTTTTGAAAAAGGAGTGGGATCAAGGGCTCAACCCTCGGCCCCATGTTGTAATATGCAACAAATTCATAGAACCATTGGCAAGGATCCAACCAAAATCGCAACAAGAGGAGAGGTCCATTTGTTTGAACCTATGACCTCCTCCCAACAGTTTCAACACTTCCACCCATGCGCCAAATGTTCCATTTGTTAAGGGATATGAATTATATTGGTTTTAAGTTTGGTTTGAAGTGGATTTAATCCCCAAATATGGGCACCCCTTTGCAGAAATGTTTACAACTCCTTATACTATTTTATTATATGGTTTTAAATTATTACATATTTTAGGATTTCCATATGTTTTGGGATTAACATATATTTTATCCATGTTAAGTGGATCTTTTTAGTTTGGGATAAAATCCATAGAATTTTGGTGATGGGTTTTGTAACTTTGGCTATATAAATCAATGTATTTTTCCAAGTAAGGAATGAAAGGATGGAATCTTTTGACGAGATAATGGTAAGATACCATTATGCCTTGGTAAAGGATTTGTAAGCTTTGCTTAATTTTTTAAGAGTATTTTTAACCAATCTTGAGAGTTTTTGTAGATTGAGAGGACTTCTTTGTTGAAGCCTAAGTCTCTTTTTGAAGTAGCTTAAAGGATGAAGGAATTTTGTACCTGTTCAAATATTTTTGAAGACTAATAAGATTGGTTCTCATTGGAGTTAGACTCAAATAAGTATTCCATCAAGGATGAACTCCGTTATCATACAATGTCCACATTCTTATGGTTTGCATCACTTGTTCATTTATATTCTTGTAGTTATTTTTAATCCTTTGATAAGCTTGTTATTTCAATCCTTTTTACAAGTTAACTGGTTTAAGAATTCACATGCAAATTCAAGTGTTAGTAGATCCTATCATTTTCGGATTAGTACCATCACTATGACAATTCTAAGGCTATCCTGTGTTGGAACACGGTCCAAAAAATGGTTTTAGGCTTTAAGAGAAGAAGTATTTTGAACTTGATTTTATGATCGTGAAGCACTCTGAGGCTAACACATGTCCAAAATGGTTTATCTTTAGGTTCTTACATTTTGATTAATGCTTGAGCACTTTATCAAGCCTGAGCTTCTTCCAACCATTGATCTATATCTCTAGTTAATCTGCATCTTCCATTGCTTGCATCTTTCAAATCCATTTCTAGAGGGAAACCTTATGGCTCAATCTCACGATCATGATGCTTGATATTATTCTTCTCTCCTATTAAATGATTGACACCAATTTCCCTCATATCACTTTCATCAATCTATTTATTTTTCTATTGAACATAATTAGAACTTGATCATTGCTAGAGTTATCACACACCATATTTTGTTCTTTGACTTGTTTAAATCTATCATAATCATGCATTTTCAATAGATTCAATATTAGTACTAACATTGGCTTCAACAAGTACAACCTTTTTCTTCGAAAGAGGATGATAACTGAATATTAGTGTCCTTATCATCATCATGATATATGACAACACCATGACCTGTACCAATATCATTACCATAATCTATGTAAGTGAAAAGGTATGGTTCTTGTGATGATTCACACCAATTTTCCTCATATCACTTTCTTCATCTTTGAAAAGGTGTGGTTCTTTATTATGGGTCTCTTTGGTTCCCTATCTTAAGCTTTGAACTTTTGTCATTTGTATAGAGGACTAATCCACAAGCTTCATTCTTCTGTCCTTTTGATTTCTTCTTCTATACTTTCTTATATCTAATTGAAGTATTCTCTTTTATGGAAGTATTCATCATGATTCTGTAGTCACGATATATGTGTCCATAATTGTGGAATTTGTAATATCCAACATTGTAGTTCATGTGGACACCTCCATTTCTTGCATGAACATTTTATCCATAATTTTTTATTCTCTATTCCTATGTCCAAAATTGTTACATGAAAAACGGTAACTTCCCCATATCCATTCTTTGTGATGTAACTTATCTGTATCCTTTCTTCTTTGTGATGTAAATTATATGTATCCATTCTTCCTTGAATATTTCTGACCACAAATTCTTCCTTTGTCATATTTTCCTCAATGGGAGCTTATGAGAATATTTACATAACTCTTAGCCTTTTCTACACTTTTCTTTTTTGGTAGCCTGAATCTTTCACTTTCTTCAATGATTTTCTTGAACCTTGAATTTGTTTTCAAATGAGAAGTTTTCCTGTCAAAATATTCCTTTAGAGAAAGCATCTCAAATTATTTCCATTCACAAATTCCCTTCATCTCTTGAAGTTGGATTGTTAGGTCATATTCAACTTTCTTGGTCTCTTATATCTAACCTTTTAGACTGAAAATGGTATTTTCATATTCTTCAATACTCTCTGCAATATATCCTTTTGAATTCTAATCATCCTCATGAGTTTCTTGTAGTTGAAATTTTAGTACTTGCTTATCCTTTCTGATTTTTTATAGTTCTTATTCAATTTCTATATTTGTTATAGTTAACTTCCCCAATTATTTCTTTAAGGACCCCATTTCAGCTTCTTGTTTTCTTCTTAGTTTATTTTCGAATGTTTCTTTAGTCTTATTATCCTCTTCAACTAGAACTGTATTATCCTCTTGATAATTTTTAGTTGTTCCATTAACATATTTTTCTTCTTTATTTCTTCCATCAATTCAGGGCTGTAATCAGTTATACTTCAATATCTACAACCCCTTCAATTTATGAATCTGCTTTATCTTCAGAATCATTTATTTCATAAACCTCATCATCTTGTTTTGGATGTTCTTTATTTCCTGTATTTGACGTTTCCTTTTGATTGTACTAATGTTCTTGATGGAGATATCCCTTTATGTATAGGTTTTTTTTATCTTGTCCCAGAGTTCATTAGCTGATGTACACTTCCCAACTTTGTATTTCACAGAGTCAGATAGTCTAGGAATGATGGTATCCATTTCCGTTGCATTTTTCTTTCTTAATTTCTTTTTTGAATGTAGTTTTTGGTGGTATTTTTGGAGCAATGTAACCTTTCAAAACAGATTCCCAGATGTCGTACCCTTGTTCCTCTAAAAATAATCTCATCCTAAATTCCCAAACTTCATAATATGAACCACCAAACATTAGAGCATTATTGGGAGAGAATATATCCATGAGTGCTCCAAAGATCTTCCTTCCAGCTATTAGATTGTCTTGAAGGAAACTTCTTTGATATCAATTGTTGGAATATTCACTGATACAGAGAGGGAGGGTGGATCAATATTAGTCACTTTTTACCATTTCAAAATTCAAAATAGAACATGCAAACATTAACTATTAACAATTCCATTCATCATCACATAAAATCGTACACAGTGCACAAGCTATTTTGCATGGAAACCCAAATGGGAGAAAACCACAATTTTTTTTTGTTATATCATCTCAATATTACATTTATTGGAATCACTAACTTCCAATATTATCCAGCACCAACTAGAAGGAGGCACCAACCCTTTAATTTACAAGCACCATCCTAAAGGAATCTCCAACTCCCTGATTTACTAGCATCGACTAGAAGGAGTATTCAACCCCGTTATTTCTCTAGCACTAACTAGAAGGAGGAACCAACTCCCTTTGTGAGCACCAAATCACATTTCCCAAGAGCTAACCTGAAGGAGACTTCATTATTCTGTCCTTTCCTTGTCCTACCACATTGATATGTATCAGTGAGCTCCAAATCACACTTCTCAAGAGCCAACTTGAAGGAGACTACGATCTCCTATCCTTTCCAGGACCTTACACCTTGATATGAATAGGAATGTCAACCTATCTTTGACACTATCTCTATTTCCCTGTTCTTGTCACTATCTCTATCAACATGTACTTGTATCACTATTTTTTTCAACCTTTACTTGTATCACTATTTCTATCAACCTGTACTTGTATCACTATCTCAATCAACATGTACCTATGTCTCTACCTCTATCAACCTATACCTATATCACTATCTATATAGCTATCATTGTTGCAATCATTATCACTATTACTTTCAGTATCACTCACACAATATCAACCTATACCAAACATTCTTGAATAGAACAAAAAATATGAATCCAAAGAGTGTATTTATATCCCATAAACATTAACCGATATACTTCATTTGTTTTCTTCTTCAAACCTTTAACATCATTATCACCTTCAAACCCTAGGTCATTCAAACAGAGGAACCCTAGAACATGCCAATAACATCACCATAATCCATTCCAATATCACCATAAACTATGCCAATATAATCACCATAATGTATTCCAAGATCATCATTATAATCACTATAACATACTAATTTTACTATAATCTATGAAATATTATCTCCATAATATATGTCAATAACATCATCATGATCTATGCCATCACCATGATCTATACCAAGATCATCACCATAATATATGTCAATAACAACATCATGATCTATGCCGTCACCACAATCTATACCAATATCATCACCATAATCTATGTAAGTATCAGCATAATCTAGTAATTTCACAAATAAATAAGCTCTAACAATATTCATACCATAACCAACATAACAAGATGGACCCTAATCCATGAGAGACATGTATCATCATAAGAAAAACCCATAAGCAATAATCATACCTTTCCTAAAATTAGAAAACAAGAAATAAACCCTAATCACACACCATTTCCTTCACCAAAAGAAACCCTAGTTCATTTCATGGCATAACCCTTACAATAAGCTTTCCAATGAACCAATAAATTTGTAATTTCGATACTGTATGAGAAAGTTATGCAATTTTTTGTGAATCTACAAGATCCTCCTTAAAACTTTACTCTTCTCTTCTTGAACTTTCGTCATTATCCTTAAGATTACACACTTTTATCCTAGAAATTTTGAATTAGAAAAGAGATATTTGAATGATAGTAAAATGAGAATTTTCCACTATTATTTATACTCTCCAAGATGTCTTTAAGTTATTTAATGGAAAACATTTTACTTCTCCTTAAAATTGGGATCTCCATATTTTAAGGGGGGCTTTATTTAATCAATCCCAACTTCATGGACCACTTCATGGTTTTATTATTGAAACTTTAACTTAACTTCAATATTAGTTCATAGAAGCGGCTTGAGACTTCTTCACATCATTACTACATGGTGGACACATCATTAATCCTTCTGGGGATCCTTTCCACTTCATAGGGTCAGGTGGATGAAACATCATTAATTTTGTGGTCATGTGGACCCGTCATCATGATTTTAGGAGATATTTCACACTTAATTCCAATATTCTTTGGACCAAACGTAGAGGATCTCTAGGGCCTTCTCCAACATGGGTTATGTGATCCCAATTACATGGTCATGTGGACCCAACACCACTATTTTAGGGATTTCTTCACATTTCTTTCCAACATTTCTTCAAGGAAACTTTAGGGACTTCCTTAAACTTATCATCATCATGTTCTAGTGACTCGCCATCATGGTCACGTGGACCCAACATCATTTCTTCAGAACATTCTTCACACTTATTCAGAACACCTTAGGGACGTCTTTATACTCCACATCATCATGGTCATTAGGGGATTCTCTAGGGGCTTTGCACCACTTGTGTACAAGTCATTGTGTCTTACCATGAGGGGAATTTGTAACAATTACAACATAAGGGGATTGATTTGGAGTTATATACATTAATGTCAAGGCTTCTTCTTCAATGGATACCTTAGGGGATTCAAGGCTACATCAAACATTTCCCAAACAATCTTTCTCTATTACATCCACATCATCATTATCACTTTGACACCAATGACAACATCACTCAATATTATTGACACATATATCTTCACCCTTTTGATGTCAATGACACCTTGTTTGACATCAATGACAACTTTTTCCAACATCAACATTGCTTGGAACCAACTCTCGCAACTCCCTTTCATCTTTTATTTTATCACACATTTCATAAATAAAAAAGATTAAATTGAAAATATTAAATGAAATGAAGATAAATCATAACTTTGTAATGAAAATAAAAATGCTCTTAGAGATACTATTTTACATAATATTGTAATCCTTGGATGAAATTAATAGTGAAAGAGTTGTTTGAGAAATATCCATTGACACAATTTCCAAATAATTCACCATCTATGTGAGCCAACTCAAATGTATTATTGTCCTTCACTCTCATGAATTTGAAAGGGATGACCAATAGATTAACGAATTTTCCATGTTTGGACATGTCATCTCTTCTTTAGTCCCATTTCCAAACTAGATCTCATGGTTGAAATTATCTTATCATTGCTTTTCTATATAAGAAAGCTTTGACTCTATCCTGATGTAGTTAAGTTTTGATATTAAGTTCTTCCATTGTTGTACTTCAATCGCCTGGTGAATCCTTCTTTCCATATCATTTGGCTCTTTCTGTTCTAGCTTTAGAAACTTCATGATTGGTAAACCAAGCCGAATATAGAAGATTGACTCTTTACCATAGACCAGTTGGAAGGGAGAAGTACATATTGATCTCATAATATTGATTATATCTACCCATAGTGCATAATTGAGGTGCGAGTCCCAAGCCTTTTTGTTATGAGAGAGCATTTTTAATAATTGTGATAAAACATTTATTTTAGGATTTTGCTAATGCATTTCCTTGAGTATAATAAGTTGTTGAGTGGACCATATCTATGTTATAATATTGGCATACAATAATAATTTTTCCATACTTAAAGTCTTATACACTACTTGTGATTATATTTCTAGGACAACCAAACCCTGACAAAATAATTTCTTCTAGAAATTTTATGATAAGTGTGCCATATACATTTCTGGTTGGAAGAGCTTCCATCCATTTCATGAAATAATCACTAGTAGTAAGGATACATCTATATTGACCATAATAATTTGGATTAATTTCTCCAATGAAATCCAATCCCCGCGATTGAAATGTATACTCCACCTTGATAGGTCTCAGGGGCAGTGGTAAGATATTTTTCCTTCTTACAAACATTTGACATTTAATACAAGTTCACCATATTACTAGTATCAATGAACAAAGAATCCAATAATAACCATTCCTTAGAACCTTATATACAATTTATTTGCATGCATGATGTCCACCATGTATTCCTTGATGAAAATATGTTATTAGGCCTTTTTCTTCCTCTTCAACAACATGGTTGAGGAGAATTTGAAGAGGATGTTTCTAAAAAAAGTAACCATCCAAGATAGAATACTTATTTTCTTTGAGTTTAAGGGATATATTATTGGTCTTATCAAAATTTTGATGACATGATAAATTATGGAGATAATACACAATATCCTTATACAATTCTAACCAAGAGACATAGTGATCTGTCGTTCAGGGCGAGATCTGGTACCAAAGAAAAGATGAGGCTAGGACAGACTCACTTGTCAATGTGTTGTAAAGGAAAGTTTCTTATGGCTAGGGTTTAAGAGGCCATAAATGTACTGGGGTTGAAAGGTGGATGCATATAGTTCTGCAAGTATATATAAGAAATATTTAGAGATAAGAAAGGTCCACACGTAATTAACTGAAGGTTGGTCCAAGCTTTCTCTAGCCCTTCTCCTGCTGCTCTTCCCCAGGAGACCTGAAAAAAAAATTATACCTTCCTCAAACAAAATAGACTATATGAAAAGAGATTATATTCAATGAAACATAAAAACATGATATAATATATAACATCATATAATCACAATCAAATATTCAATATACAAAACAAATTGATTTGGGAAGAAGAAGGACATCACATCTTTATTAATCTTGAAAACAAGTACAAGTATACCTTCTCTTCAAGTTCGGCACCTCACGAAACATTGATCTGGTCACTGCTGCTTCTCTTCTCCAAGGAACTTAGCCTCCAAGCTTTGCAACACAAGGAGAATGCTTCTAGGGAAAAGGTGTGGGCAAAGAGAGCTCCAAATCCTACAGCATAACAATGCAAAGATTCAAGTCTCCTCTCATGGACCTCCCTATATCTATTTATATGCTTAATGAAGAGTTAGGGTCGAAGACAAAGTAGTTACAACTAAAGGAGTCAGTTGCATAACTACCCAAACTACCCGAACTTCAAAATACGTATTTTTTTGACATTTTCAGGAGGCATACGCAGGTTGCAGAGACAACAGTTGCATACACGAGGAGGTATAAATGGGTTGCAATGCAAAAAGTCATGTATTTAAGGTGTACACTACTATTATATATAGCAACTCATGTACGTACACGGGTTTCCTTCAGTAAACTCGCATACCCATCAAAAAACTCACTTTTAGGGTCTTTTTGGGCATTTCCATACTTTGGTGTGTTTAGGAAAGTTTTAGCTAATAGAAATACCTTTCAAACGGTGCAAAGATGAGGTCAAACGAGGTTACAAAACTCAAGATATGGGTCCTCCAAGTTATGTATTTTTTCAGTGACGTTTTATGAAGTGTCATCATGGAAGTGTCAACATGCGATGAAAACATAGGAAAGTGGTCACAGGAAGAGATGTGTCATTTTGAGCTATAACATATGCCCTATAATGTATGAGGTTAGAGGGGAAGATGATAGCCAAAACGCATTATAAAGGAAAAAACTGAGTATGGGGAGAGCAGAGAATCCAAGATCAAAAGGCTCAAATGAAGGTACCTGAAAGAGAGATAAATGTCAGAAAAAATTGATCTTTGGGACATACAAGTCCATATACAAAACATCACCATAAATATACAGGAGGATCCAACATATGTATAACTGATGAAACTATCATGGTTGCTCAATATGCAAAAAGGTGCCATATCAAATCTAAAGGAGTCATGGCCACAAAATGAACAACTGTAATACCCCCGGTTTTGACCCCATTTGCATTAGAAGATACATGATGTATATATTGTAATTAATCATGGTGTGGAGCTAAGGCAAAATCCCCACCATCGATTTGGTTGTGTTATGTTTCAACAATGGGGGATCGTTGCTGATGGTATATCATGCTATCCGGCACATAATAGTTTTGGCATCATGTAAATATGCACATTAATTAAAATGAACCTACAACCAGCTACGACGGTGCAACGTTAATGAAAAGGGCATGATTTCCTAAGGTTAAGAGGGGGATTGTCTAACCCATGGGAGCCATTGGGAGATTGCCATGTGTCGACCACCCATTTAAAATTATGTTGTCTGTTAGTTAGGGGAATTTATTGCTGAGTAGTGGTGGGTGTGACAGGGCTGTCAGTCCTTACCCATGTGCCCACTCCACCAGCAGACTCTTCCTCTTCACGTCACTTGGACAGAGGGGCAACATTCCATTCTCTCCACTCTTCCACTCGTGGTTTCATCTTTTTCATCTCACGCAGGAATTCGGAGGGTATTCTCTTCACCTTTGGATTATTGTGGTCCGTGCAAGTTTTTCCCTTCATGCAGGGAGTATTGTTTTACCTCACGCACAGGTC
Source organism: Pseudotsuga menziesii (assembly GCA_001517045.1). Taxonomy (NCBI): domain Eukaryota; kingdom Viridiplantae; phylum Streptophyta; class Pinopsida; order Pinales; family Pinaceae; genus Pseudotsuga; species Pseudotsuga menziesii. The sequence goes on along the minus strand of LPNX010566412.1, from coordinate 58,544 downwards.
AGGGGTGTGTTCTTCTAAGGAGAGCCTGAAGAGCAACCTGAGAGGCACGATTTTGGCTGTAGCTATGAACTGATTGTTTTACTACGGGTATGCAGTGGTTGGTATTCGGACGGTGTGGAGTGGGATTGAAGGCTTGGTATGCTTGAGAAACCTAGGTTTGGGAGCCACACAGAGAGAGTTAGATAGTTGGATTTCTTCTCCACAACCCCAGAAGAGCACTGGAAAGGGAAGTTAGGGCCTGAGGGACTGTGAAGCAGAGAAGGGACTGATTCCTGGTGTCAGGTGTGTGTGGGTGTCTTAAAAGACAGGCTAGCTTCGGTGTAGGCGTCCTTATATTTTCCATGAGTGTACCAGTTTAGCATTCATCCTTTTCTAGCTCCTTGACGGCCTAATAAACCCAACTGTGTTGACTTGGATGTATTGTGTAAGCCTGCTTAGTCCCTTATTCCTTGGGGAATAATGCCCAGCTCGAGGGTGGCAGTGTTGCTAAGATATTGATGAGCATGCTGGCCTATGGTTGGGTGGAACAATGCAGTGACGTATCTGGTTGCGGGACTAGTTATTACAAGATAAGTATTCTTGACCATTTCGTCTCTGCAGTTATATTTATTGTTAATGAATAAAGATGAACATGTTGATGCTCGAATGTATGTTTTCTTCCGATGTACGTTGAGTAACTATGCATCCTTGTATGTTTTATGTTTCAAGCATTTTATTTCAGCATTATATGTATGTTCATGTTCATGGGGCTAGTTTCCCAGAGGTTTTTGATGCTTCGGTAGCATCCTCTTCGCCAGTAAGAGGGTCGGGGACATTACAGTGTGGTATCAGAGCTAATGTTGCAGCATGGGCTTGAATGGGCCATGAAAGATCAGCTAGCAGAGACAGGTTACCTTCTTCCCAACAAAAATCAGAAAACTTCCACAAAAATTGCCTAAGTGCCTGAATCGTTGGCTCATCAGAAGACTAAGTAGGAAACTCTTCCGATGCAGCAGATCATCTAGTCGGAATGTCACCCGACGGAGGAAGAAACTGAGAAATTTCTCTAAGTGTTCGTCGACCATCGATGAAAGTTAGAGGATGTGGGAGCTGCAGTTTTAGCAGAGATCGACTGAACAACATCAAAACATCGGCTCCATTTAGTTAAAAGAACATCCGATGATTGACTGTTGGTGATCGGTGGAAGTTAATCGATTGGATCGATGATGAATAGTGGAAAGAAGAGCCGACAAAGAGGCAGAGAGGAAACTTCCATCGAAAACCATTAGTGGAAGACCATTGAAACGGTGGCGCAATTTAGTGGATGGAGTACCCACAGTTTTGGTGGAGATTAGTAGATTGATCGGCGAAATTTAGAGGACGTGAGCGCCAAAACATCGGCGAAAAAGACAAGATGCTAGTTGGTGAAGCTGCCGACAGTGGTGGTGGAAAGAAGGATAAAAGGAAAATCTTCTCGAAATTTTTTCTAAGTCGTGAAATCATCGGCGATCGGCGATGATTAAATGATTGAATTGTCGATGACTAGCTGATGAGGTCGTCGAAACGCCATTGTTGTCAACGAAATTTAGTTCTTTGGGGAGCCGATGCGGCATAAGACTAAGAAGAAAATTCCCAAAAAATTTCTAAGTCACGAGACCATTGGCGATCAAAACAATTTAGTTGATTGGATCGCTGATGACTAGAAGATGGGATCGCCGATAAATAGAGGATGAAGTTTCCAAAGACTAGTGAAGTGGATCGGTGATTATTAGTTCAAGGAAGAGCCACAGTTTTGGCAGAGATCTTATGAATACCGCTGAAACATCGGTGAACCCTAGTTCTTTGAGGAGCTGATGCAAAGAGGGAGAATTTTCCAAAATTTCGTCTAAGTGAAGAAAACATCGGAAAATTTTAGACGATGAGACTGTCGATGGACGTCATCGGGAAATGTTAGAAGATCGGATTGATGATGAACATCATAAAAGTCTAGCTATTTGTGCATCCACCATTGCGGCTATCAAATGAACTATATTTCCGATGGTTAGTGCTTCCGACAGCTGATGAAGGGTCTGTGGAACCCACATTCAGTTTGTTGTCCGTCGTTGCGGCAGTATAAGACACTATCCACCCGATGCCACAGTTATTAGTTGCTCCGATCGCCGATGCCGTAGTGTCTAGTTTCTCTAACCACCGATGCCACAGTCGATATAAATTCTGACAGCCGATGGAGTATTAGGGTTTGTGGAACCCATAGTGGGATCATTTCCCACCGTTGCAGCCGCCTAAGAGACTATTCATCTGATGAATAACGGTTCCGACCGTCGATGCTGCAATGATCAGTGTTCCCGATTGCCGAAATGCAACAGACCTTGGCATCGTTGATAGTAGACCAGGAGTCTTACATCAAAAAACTATAGTCGATGGAACCGCTGACACAGTAGAAGATGTTTGTTGTTAAGGACGCCGATGAGCGCTAAAGGAAATTGTTGATTTGATCGTCGAAGTGTCAGAAATTTAGTTGGAAAGAGATCCGATTGGGAAAAAGAAATTTTGGGTTTTTTCAGAGGGATTTCTCCACGATTTTTAACTGTTTCTCAGTAGTCTTTCAGCAATTTCAGCACTGAAAAGGAGAAGGAATTCTAGGTGGCTAAAGTTAGCAATTCAGACCAAAAATATAGTTGTGTGTTTTGTCTAAATTTGATGAAAATCATCATTTTAGAAGTGGTGTGGTTTTCACACCCGAGGTCAAATTGAAGCATGGGGATAGGCATTGGAAAACTTATCCAGCAAGGAACAAGGAGGAATCACCCGAGTTTGAATGCGGAGCTGCAAATTACTAGTGATTGTTTGAAAAGGAAATGTGCTACTGTCAATATGGACAAATCCAGGAATTGCATACGCAGAGGTATCAAGACCATGAAGTCAGGCCAGTTGTTGTGTGGAAGAGGAGTTCCATGCAAAGATGAGGGAATTGAAAAGGGAAATTTCCTTAAACCCTGTCTTGCTAATTATAATTACATTTTATAAGTTTTGTACATGAAATGTATGATGATATGCCTTGCATGCATAGGATATTACATGTTGTTAAGAGTAGTGAGAGTTATACATTTATAATGAACCACTAATGGTAATTATTGCATTGGTGTTGGCATTAGTGGGAAAACCAACAACAACATGGACATGGATGAATATGTTGTTGATGCTGAAAAATGTGACTAGCAACCCTATGGAGAAAGGGATAAGGTAAAAAGTCCAGAATCAAAAGTTGGTGAGAGAATTCTGCAATCTCCTGCAAGAGACCAACCAAACTAGTAATGTCAAGAGTGTAAGTAGGACCCATGAAGGTAAGGGTTTAATTATGACAATTGCATGGAGTGGTAAAAGCAAGAGATCTCATATCATGTGGGTATTTGAAATTTATACTACATTCATACAGAAATGTATCATGCCTGTATATGTTGTTATGAGCTTAGTAGCCCAAAGAAAGTAAGTACTGATGGTCTTGATTATAGTAATGCATCCTATATGAAGTAGTCCTGGTTAGGCCATGCATGGTATGTTTGAATGCATAGCATTCCTGAATCAATGCAAGGTAGCATTGATTGGATATGCATTAAAATATTTCATAAATCTTGTGGTTATGCATTGAATAGATGCATATGAAAAGTATGAGTAAATGTTGTAGATATGCATACATAAGTATGGGTGCAAATGTGTGATGCATTGCATGAATGCATCAAGATAGTGCATGTGTCATTATGAATAACTAATGGCTGAAATGATGAATTAATGATAATTCTGGAACCATTTCAAGCGTTGTTATGGATGCAGGATAGTAAGTGCATGAAGAGGGTAGTCATGATCGATTAGCTGCCGAAAATGCTCTGTGGAAGGGCAAGGTGGTACAAATGATGTGCTTGTGAAGTAAGGAGTATCTAAACATTTCATTTAGATTGCATAAATGATGTGACCATACCTTGCAATTTTAGTATGATAATGATTTGCATGAAGTAAAATGAGTTTTGGTAATATTGATCTGATTAACAGCTGAAAGTACTTGAATTCTATAATTCTGAAAATGCTTTAGTGATTGTTGCAGCAATGAAAAAAGTTATATGCATCAAGACTTACCAAGTGTTTGGCTGATTGAAGTTCAGATTTCAGGTAGATTGTTTGGGGCATGGAAAAGTGGGTAAGACCATGACAAATACCGGAATCTACCATGTGAAAGAGCCAAACCTCATGAGACTCTCATGGTTATGAAAATAGTCTGTATGCAGAATGAGTTGTCAATTTGAATTTGTAAATTTTAGATTTGAGAAATTGCTGACAACTACTAATCACTATTGGCTTGCATAGAATTGTGTCAGGAGGACGTGTTGTAATTGGATGTTCATGTGATTCTAGTAAGCATGAAATTATAATGGGAATAGTGGTGCTTATTACAAGAGACCAACAAATGAGGATCACCTCATTGCTAAGCAAATCAATTTTTGTAGTATACAGAGTTGCAAATTCCTATTGAATTTAATTACTAATGTCATTGCTTGGTTATGGAACAATCAATTTGGATTGTATTATTAGATAATTATTGACTATTTGGCTACTTGATGAATGTGCCAGGGGTACACATTGCAGGAAGACCATGTGTGATGGATTGAAGGAGCCAAACTTTATGGGGAGGTTCTCCCCTATCTTGGAAATGGGTTTCGGGTGAAACTCCATTGGACATTTTGGAAATGTCTCATTTGCACTACATGTTTGGTAAGCAACATGAGTGAGATGGTATAGATTATGTCAGTAAGACATGTGTGGATATGAAATGTAAAAATAAGTTGGGATGGAAAACCAAGGGACTGTCAACTTAGAGAAGGGAGCCCCCATTCCTCCTTAACAAAGGAATACTGCCTCGACAAATGGATAAGTGTTATGTGACCTTAGCTAAGAATATGCATGTCAAATTGTTAAATTCAATATGCAGAGCATGTTTTGATTTTATTTCCATTATGGCAGATTGCTTGAGTATGAATAGGGCCTACATGGCACACATCGGAAAGGGGTGCACACTTTCCCGATGTGGGATCATGAAAGGGTTTTCAATATTGATTACACCCTAGGGAGTGGACGCACTCCGGGTGTCTCAATACTTGATAGTGAATGATGTGAAATATGATTACATTTTTAGAGCAATAACACTGATGAGTTTGCTTATATTGCTTGTGTTGTTAGGATAAATAGATGCAGTCTAGTGTTGCACACTAAATGGACAATGGCTTGGGCTCATCCTACCTTCTACTGAAGAGCACAGAGAAGGAGACATCCCTGAGGGAATGAAGATCAGAGAAAAGAGTGGTTTCTTGTGTTGTATGGGGTAGTGGAATTAGAGATCACTGTTGGAAAGGAAACCTGGAAATGGTAATGGTAAAGTTCCAAGCCCAGTCGATGTTAAGGTGTACTAGCTGGATGGTCAGATAAACCCAAATATAGGTTGGCTTGACTGTGTAATTATTTGATGTTGTGAAAAATGTGGAAATTGTGGTTGGATGGACATTAATTAATTTATGTTGTGGAAATTATGGGAATGTTACAATGTTGGCTTGACTACCTGTAGTCTGATAAAACCAACTGTTAGCTGGCTTGGATGAGTAGCTTGATAAACCCAGTAGTGTATTGGCTTGATTGGATGCAGCCTGATAAACCCAATTGTATATTTCCTTAGCTGGATGATCTGATAAACCCAACTGTAGATTGGATTGAATGTGCTTGATATATATAAAGGATGTTGTGAAGCAGCCTGCGTGTTGACCTAACATCCAAGTCCATAGTCAATCCCAAGGCTTGTAAAGCGAAGCAGGATCCTGTGGACCAGAGAAGAAACACACAATACAGATAAGTATTGGATTATTTTGCAATTTCTTGCTTATGAATATACATGTGTATATGATTTGGATATGATATTCTAAGCTCTTGTTTAAGAGATAAAAACCATTTAGAATAAAATAAACATGTGAATCCATTCAATGTTTGAATATAGGTATCGCTGGGAGCGAGGACTATGAGACCATCATACGGGTGCATGTGGACATGTGACTGTCCTAAAGATATCAGAATGAGCAGTAATGAAAAAGGTGCTAGTGAGACTGTGAAGGCCCTAGCAGCCAGACAAACCATGTGGGGAGGCTCCATGGTTGAGAGGTCTGAAATAGACTGGAGACACTAAGTGTCATGACCAAGAGGGATTGGTCCAACATTCACGGTGAAGTGAAAGAGGTTGAGAGCATGAAAACCACAGTAGTGGTGTGGGTTCCAGGATGGAACAAGACAAAGAGGGGAAAAACTCTTGCCGCTCTCTCTTTCCTTTTTTATTATATATATATATATATATATATATATATATATATACTTATGCATTATGAAAACAAAATATTGTTGAATGCATGTATGACTGAAAATAGAATGTGTGTATTTGCTTAAAGTAAATTGTGAATGCTGGAATAGTTAATTCCCTGCCCAAGAATGGAAATGAATGAGCTCATGTTCCTGTTGGGAAGGCATGAAGAGTATGAAAGTCTCCTTGAAAAGACTTGGACTGTCATGCCAATTGGGAAATTAATTAATTGATTTTAATGCCTATATTATGCTTGGTCTAACAAAATTTCAATGATGCATTTCACAGGTGAGAAAAGTGAAATCTAGTCATGCACATTGATCATGGAAGCAGACCATAAGCTGTTGGATTTGGCTGGAAGTCTCCTTCAGACAATTTCCAAGACCCAAGAGAATCTTTGAGAGATGCTCAAGGTATAGAAAAGGCAGAATGCGATGAACCACCATATTTTGCAATACTCTATTTTTTCGCAAAAGGAGGTAAAAAGCCTTATGGGAGCAATCCGTAAAGGAAAGGAAAGTGGATCAATGATGGGACATTTGTCCAAGCGATCTGTTAAGAAAGGTTCTAGGCATGAAGGCTCAAAGGAAATTGAGTAGGTAAAGATGAAGCAGCCAGCGAAATGTTGGAAATGCGGAGGACATCATTACCGTCGAGAATACCCAACGAGGGAACATAAAGAGGGTAGCAAACACAAAGTTCCTAGACTTGGGGATGAACCAAAAGTTGAGAACCAGCAAGAGAAGCTCATGGAATCCGAGGGGCTTGGTCCTGAAAGTTCAAGTAAATAATTGAACATGGGACAGATCTGCAAAATTTTGAAATTTTGGATGTGCAAATTGTATATGTATTCCTATGTATTGGAACACCAAGGATGGTGTTATTCCAAGGGGGATGGGATTGCAAAACCCCTGGTTTTGACCCCATTTACATTAGAAGATACATGATGTATATATTGTAATTAATCGTGGTGTGGAGCTAAAGGAAAAATCCCCACCATAGATTTGGTTGTGTTATGTTTTGGCAATGGGGGATCGTTGCCGATGGTATATCATGCTATCCAACACATAATAGTTTTGGAATCATGTAAATATTCACATTAATTAAAATGAACTTACATCTAGCTACGACAGTACAATGTTAATGAAAAGGGCCTAATTTCCTAAGGTTAAGGGGGGGATTGTCTAACTTGTGGGAGCCATTGGGAGATTGCCATGTGTTGACCACCCATTTAAACTTTGTATATCTGTTAGTTGGGGTTAGTTATTGCTGAGTAGTGGTGGGTGTGGTAGGGTTGTCATTCCTTTCCCACATGCCCACTCCACTAGCGAACTCTTCCTCTTCACGTCACTTGGACAGAGGGGCAACATTCCATTCTCTCCACTCTTCCACTCATGGTTTCGTCTTTTTCATCTCATGTAGGAAGTCGAAGGGTCTGCTCTCAACATTTGGCTGATTGTGGTCCATGAAAATTTTTCCCTTCATGTAGGGAGTATTTTTTTACCTCACGCGCAAGTCAGGGGTGTGTTCTCCTACAGCGAGCCTGAAGAGTGGCCTGAAGGGCACGATTTCGGCTATAGCTGTGAATTGATTGTTTTACTGTGGGTATACAGTGGTTGGTCTTTGGACGTTGTGGAGTGGGATTGAAGGTTGGGTATGCTTGACAAACCTGGGTTTGGGAGCCACATAGAGAGAGTTAGATGGTTGACTTTCTTCTCCACAACCCCGGAAGAGCACTGGCAAGGGAAGTTAGGGCCTGAGGGATTGTGAAGCAGAGAAGGGACTGATTCCTAGTGTCGGGTGTGTGTGTGTGTCTTAGAAGCCAGGATAGCTTCGGTGTAGGCATCTTTAGCTTTTCCAAGATGATCTCCCTCGCATAGCTTACAAGGGAACTTAAGTTTGCACTTTGAATGACCAGTTTTCTCAATGGTGTCAACATGACTAGAAATGACTAACTGTTTTCTCTCAACATGACCTACAGAGGTTGAGATTTTTCCCCTAGCATGAACTACAGAGGCTGGGTGACTCGGTCCAACCTGACTAAGAGATGCTGGTTGTTGAGAGACTTCAGGATGTTTAAAAACAGGATGACCTTGGAACCAAACTCTTTGCATCTCTGCAATGGAAGAGCATTTATAAGTAAGGTGGTATCCCTCACAAATATTATAAGGAAACTTGGGCTTGTGTTTGGAACGGGTATTCTTTTCAACAATGTCAACATGACTCGCAGTGGCTGACGGATTGTCTTGAGCATGAACCACAGAGGTTGAAATACTTCCTCCAGCATGAATTGCAGAGGCTGAGAGAATAGGTCCAACATGACTTGTAGAGGTTGGATAAACACCACCAGCATGAACAAAAAAGGTTGAATGGTTAGGATCAACATGCTTTGCAGCAGTTGAGTGTGTGCCCCCAGCATGAACTTCAGAGGCTAGGTGGATGGATCCAACATGAATTGCAGAGGTTGGATGGGAAGGTTCAACTTGAACATCAAAGTTTGAACGGGTGCCCTCAGCATGAATTTCAGAGGCTGAGTGACTGGATACAACGTGACCTTGAAAGGTTGGAAGGATCTCACCAGCATGATCAACATAGGTTGGATGGTGAAAATCAACTTGACTTGCAAAGGTTGAGTGCTAAGATCCAACATGACCTATAGAGGTTGGATAGGTACCCCCAGCATGAACTACAGAGGTTGGGTGGTGAGGTTCAAATTTACTTGCAAAGGTTGAATGGGTTCCCCCTTTCTTATGTGCCTTCTTCCTATTCCTCCTTCTTTTACTCCTTTTAGACTGTCGGTTACTAGTATCAGTACTTTCACCACATGAGGTAGAAGGAGGAGGAGAATCAACTATAGTTGAAGGGGAAGTAGTGTTTTTATGCCTTGATATAAGGATCTTACTTGAGAAGCACCAGGAGCATTCAGGACAGTTGGAGTGGAAAACAACCACACTAGTATCCCTAGGGTGAATCTAGGTAGATTCAGGGTGGCCATCAAAGGACCACCAACATTCCCTGTGAGAGGAATAGAAAAAGGAGTTCCAAGCTTGGGGATCTCTTGGTTTGTGTTTAAAGGGGTGTTAGCCATAGTTTCAAACAAGGAGACAAAGTCTGAGGTTGATAGACAACCAAAATTACAAAGCACACACCTAAAGGCACACTAAGTATAGACAAACCACACAGCACTCACTAAAAATTCCTAAAGTCAAACAGACAAACATGTATAAGATATGATTTCCAGAAGAAAGCTGATAGACAGTTACTTGGCGTCCCTATAGATGTTCTTAGGCACAAGCAGAGGAATCACCCACCGCCCTCCCACACTTTCTACCGGGGTTACCTTCCAAGCCCGTCCAAGGTCAACCAAAAATAGCCTTCCGGTGTACCTGTGTGTGAACCCTAGATGTCAAAGAGACTAAAGGATACCTTAACTATATTGACAGTCTGGGGGGGTATTCAAAATCCTGGTTTGTACGCATGGGAAGGGTAGAAAATCCCAAAACCCTGTCTAGGACTGAATCCCCAGATGTGCAAAAACCTTGGTCTACACTTTGACATGGAATCAGAGGGTTATCTCCTCAGTCCAAGCCTCCACGCGGCCTTGTGCTTAACTCTCGTTTGAGAGGAGCTTCCCAGATACAATCAACATACAAAAGGGTTTACCTAGTGATTGGCCAACTACGTCTGAAATTAAACACTTGTGGGGAGATTAAACTCCCTATCCCACAAGTCTAGCCTGAGCTAGTTGGTGTATGACCCTATAAAATAAAACTTACTAATAATTTTTAAAATATATCGTTTATTTTAAGGGTTGTTTTTAGTCAGAGGGTAAATGGCATGAAACTTATGTGGTGTTTTGACTCAAAGTTGAAACAAAATGACTAAACAAAGAGAACTGAAATGCAAAAAGCAATAACTATTCTCTTTCTTTTTCAAATAGAAACTTGAAAGCCACAAAAGAAAATTTTCTTTTTTATTTTTTCAAATAATGATATGCAGTGTATTAAAGAAACACCCTAATCTACATGCATGTTAAAACACTATATGTTCTTTTTATTTTTCTTTTATAAATGAAAAAGAAAAACAGCCTATCAACTAATGCAAGCAAGTAATGTAAGCAAAGCAAATAGACAACTACTCTACACCCCACAAATAAACCTTAGGTTTCCCTAAGGTTGGATATAACCTCTCTTGGAAGGAAGGATCACAAAAGTAAACAAGCCAACAAATTTGGAATGAAGAGATTGAGCAATAAGACTGACATAAACAAAGGTCTAGAAGTCCCAAGTATCAATCTAAACCTACAAACAAAGGCTGCTCAGTACCTTGTCCAACAAGATCAAGCCAAAGAAGGAGGTGGGGGGGGAGGCAGCAAAAAAAAGTTTAAAGACTTGAAAGTGACTTACAAGATAGACAAAGAGCACTTAACAAAGATAAAACAACCTCTCAGGAGTCATGCACATGCAGAGGACCCTTGAAGACCCTACAAAATCCCTCAAATCACCCAAAAACCCTAAAAATTTATGAAAGAACACAAATTCAGGTGCATACGCAGATTTCCTTAAAGTAGGTCGCATATGACATGCGGGTTGCAGGTAGTGAAAGTCACATATACAGCACATACACACAACTATTTAGCCTAAAATTCGTGTATGGATGACAAAAGGCACAAAAAGGATAAAGCAATTACCTAGGAAGGCAGGAAAGGTGTTCCAACAAACTCAAAAGGTGTTCCTAACTTGTAAGAAGGACCTGAAACTTTACAAAAGGATGAAAGAAAGACAAAGAAACCCAAAAAATACAAGGATATCCCCAATAGAGTCACCAGTTCTATTGTAAAGGAAAGTTCCCTATGGCTAGGGTTTAAGAGGCCATCAACGTCCTGGGGTTGAAAGGTGGATGCATATAGTTCTGCAAGTATATATAAGAAAGATTTAGAGATAAGAAAGGTCCACACTTGATTAACTGAAGACTGGTCCAAGATTTCTCTAGCCCTTCTCCTGCTCCTCTTCCCCAAGAGACCTGCAAAACAAGTTATACCTTCCTCAAACCCAATATACTATATGAAAAGAGATTATATTCAATGAAACATAAAAACATGATCTAATATATAACATCATATAATCACAATTAGAGATTCAATATACAAAACACATTGATTTGGGAAGAAGAAGGACATCACATATTTATTAATCTTGAAAAAAAGTACAATTATACCTTCTCTTCAAGTTCGGCACCTCATGAAACCTTGATTTGGTTCTGCTGCTTCTCTTCTCCAAGGAACTCAGCCTCCAAGCTATGCAACACAAGGAGAATGCTTCTAGGGAAAACGTGTGGGCAAAGAGAGCTCCAAATCCTCCAGCATAATAATGCAAAGATTCAAGTCTCCTCTCATGGACCCCCCTATCTCTATTTATATGCTTAATGAAGAGTTAGGGTAGAATACAAAGTAGTTACAACTAAAGGAGTCAGTTGCATAACTACCCAAACTTCAAAATACGTATTTTTTTGACATTTTCAGCAGGCGTACGCAGGTTGCAGAGACAACAGTTGTGTACATGAAGAGGTATACATAGGTTGCAATGTACAAAGTCATGTATTTAAGGCATACATTACTATTATATATAGAAACTCGCGTACATACGTGGGTTTCCTTAAGCAAATTCGTGTACGTATGCGGGTTTCCTTAAGGAAACTCGCATACACATCAAAAAACTCATTTTTAGGATATTTCTGGGCATTTTCAGACTTTGATGTCTTCTAGAAAGTTTTAGTGAAAAGAAATACCTTTCCAACGGTGTGAAGATGAGGTCAAATGGAGTTACAAAACTCAATACATGGGTCCTACAAGTTAGGTGTTTTTTCAGTGACTTTTCATGAAGTGTCGTCATGGAAGTGTCGACATGCGATGAAAACATAGGAAAGTGGTCACAGACAGAGATGTGTCATTTTGAGCTATAAAAAATGGAGAAACCAAAATACACACTCATACCTAAAACATAATGAGAGACATAAAAACGACACCAGAAAATTTGAATGCTTCATTAGGAGGCAAGATGCCTTTTTATAACCATTACAAAGGGACCTCATTGATGAGGCCAAAAAAAGCACAATAAATCCTGGTCATTATTAATAATATATATAATACATTAAACATAATACTATATCTAATACATTAAACCGAGTACATTGAAACTAATACAAAAATGGGGAGAATGGGCCTCCCATACATCCCATTCCTTCCGGTTGAAGTGGAAAGCATCCCTTCCTTCCCGCCTCCCGATTGATGTTGGAATCCATGCTTGCAAATAGGAGAAGCCAAAAATTTGAAGAGGTGTTGAGCCGAGTTGCAACTAGATGATGATGATGATGTAGATGGTGTAATATGCGAGTAGGTGGGGATGCCCATACAACTGTTGTTGGTGATTTTGTTGTAAATAAGCTAGAGGGAGATATATGTATTATTTTAGATCTATGAACCTCCTCTCTTGGTGGTGGATATCTATGCGCCCTTGGGGATAGGATACCTGTGTACCCACCAACAAATGAACTGATACTAAAACCCTAAGAAGGGTCTGATCTTGACTGAAATAAAAGTTGTAAGCGACCTAAAAAACCATATAGGAACTCTCTGCAAACACAACTATGTGAAGTGTTGTAGAGTAATGCTGGAGGATTGGGAAAATAGAAAAAAATGGAACTGAAAGAGAACTAATACTGCCACAAAGTAAAACTAAATTACAAAAATATGAATTGCATAGTGTTTGAAGATTCCATGTTGAAGATGGCTTGCTGGAGAAGGCCAAATGAACTTTTGAATATTGTTTAAGATGCCATGTTCAAGATGGTTGATGGAGAGTGCTTCTCACTAGAGAGTGATAGTTGTTGATGTTGTTGGGATGAGATTTTATAACTATTGTGGAGGCATACTGATTCACCTTTTTAGAAAATATGATTTCTCTTATGTTAGCAAATGAGGTTGCGTCCTCTTCACAAATAGTGTTGCGTTCCCTGGAGCATATGATGATGCGTTTCTGGAGTTGTTTCTTCTGTTGGATCTGAGGAGACATAGGGGAGGAGATGTAATGGAATTTTACGGTGGTTATGTGAGGTTTACAATGAATTCTAATGGAATGACACCACTATGGAAAGGGACGGGCTCAAGGCATGATGATCTTAATCATATATAAGATATCTAATACTTGTGCTGCATAAGGATTCATGGTGAACCATAAAGAAGATTAGGCTGCGATAGGGAAGCTATGGTGTTGTATGCTATGTAGTTGATACACATATAGGGTAGAAAGTCACAATTAAGAAGATGACCAATATTTTTTAACATTTTTCTGATGCAACCCAGATACTGCATGAAATAAAACTACTCAGATTACTGCGACATCCTGACATTGTATAAATTAAGCATATCATGCTACCTCCCTCATAGAGAGAATTCAAAGACATTTATGTGGTATTTGAACTTATGGAGTTTGACCTAGACTAGGTTATAAAGGCTAATGATGACTTGACACCAGAACATTATCATTTCTTCATGTACTAACTTCTTCAAGCATTAAAATACATAAATACAACAAATGTGTTTCATCGTGATCTCAAGCCAAAGAATGTCCTTGCAAATGCAGACTGCAAGCTCAAAATTTACAACTTTGGATTACAAAGAGATGCCTTCAATGACACTCCCAGAACAAGATTATGGACTGATTATGTTGCTACATGATGGTACTGGGATCCCAAGTTATGTGGTTTTTTTTTCTCGGAGTATACTCCTGCCATTGATATTTGGAGTATTGGTTTCATATTAACTGAAGTCTTGAGTGGAAAGCTGCTTTTCCCAGGAAAAAATGCCATTCATTAGCTAGATTTGATGACAGATCTTCTTGGCACACCTTTTAGACAGAAATTTGGGGTTATGGATCATTTATCACTTAAAATTTTTGAAATATTACTTGCATTTGATTCAAAGGATCGACCTACTAGAAAAGAGAATCTTGAAAAAAAAGTGTGTGGGCGTATCAATGAGGCAGTGCGGGGCTGGAGTAAGTGAGACTGAATCTAGGGCATAAAACCCTAAAAATGGGATTGTAAAGTAGGCATAGGGAAAGGAAAAGTGGAGATACATGCATCTGGCAACGAATGGGGGATATGGCATGGAGTTAGTTATTTGCAACAATGAATGTGGTGGAGAGTGAATGGTGCTGCCAACGTTATGATAAAATGTGGATGTAGACTGGTAGGTAACCGCTTGGCCTGGGGATGAGGAGAAGGCCTAGGTGCACCAAGTGTAGGCCTGTTAAATTCTGGTAGCAGCCCTAATGCAGGGATCAACTCAAGTCTTGGAGGAGCATCTCATTGATCTAGGGAACCAAAAAGCACATGGGATATGTTGAGGTACAACACTGGGGATAGCCAAGGGGATTGGATACCTCAAGCGTTTCCCCCTTAGGTTAGGTGGAGAGCTGGGTGGAGTCGCTAATGAGGGAAAACATTACAGATCTGGGGCCGATAAATCACAAAACGTGTTAACAAGCATATGGTGTTGAGAGAATGATACAAGAGGGTGGGGGTAAATATTAGGGAAAGACGAGGTGGAAAGTAGCGTGCTTTTAGGGTTCTTAGTAGAGATGGAGGAGGGTATGCACAACAACACTAAAGTGATTCCTTCGGTGAGATGGATAGCCTAAGAGGAAGAAAAACTCTCTGTGGGAGTGTTCATTGAGGGATTGGAAGCCAGGATGCTGCCATGAGTGAGGCCCCCTAGCTTCTCTGAGTGAAAACCCTAAACCTAGTAAGCAAGAAAAAGGATAAATGACAGTGAAGAAACAGATAGAAAATGGGAGAAAATAGCTTTAGGAAATATGAGCATTAGATAGTAGAAGAAAAATTAAAAAAATTAAGCTAGGTCTAGGAGTGAACTTCTCTGATACCAATTGATCTTCCATTCAGGGTGAGATCTCACAGCAAATAAAAGGTGAGGATAGGAGAGCCTCACCTCTCAACGGAGAAACCAAAATACACACCCAGACCTAAAACCGAATGAGGCACACAAGAACGACACCAAAAAAATTGAATGGTTCATTAGGAGGAAAGATGCCTTTTTATAACCATTACAAAGGGACCTCATTGATGAGGAAAAAAAGAGCACAATAAATGCTGCCCATTATTAATAATATATCTTATACATTAAACATAATACTATATCTAATACATTAAACTGAGTACATCATTGAAACTAATACAAAAATTGGGAGTGTGCCCCTCCCATACAACCCACATAGTATTGATATCAAGTGGAAAAATTTCCGATGATTATCTTCTTCAATATCATTTAACAGTTTCCCTATCATGTTAATATGTAAATCCTGGAAATTTGAATTAGATAAAATTTTATCTAATCCTTGTCCTTTCACCAAGTTAGTTGGTTTTATTTCCAACTCATATTCTTATATTTTTGAGATCCACTTTCCCATTTGGACTTCATTGTCTGGTTAACTAAGGATGTCCTTGATTATGTTTCCCAATACATAAGCAATGAATTTCGAATCAATATTATAGTCCCTGCAATATTTAAGTTAATTAACAAGAGAATAAGCTTGTTTCTCCATGGTGCTATACTTCAATTCTGTATCTCTTAATGCTTTGCTGAAAAAAGCAATGGGTTGTTCCTAGCTTGCATCATTTTCCTGCATAAGTAGAACCGAAATAGTAACATCATAAGAAAAAAAAATCATAAAATATTTAGTATAATATGGAATAATCAATATAGGTGATTGACCCAAAGCAATTTTGATTTGTTTGAAGGTGATTTTTGCTACAATTGTCCATTTGATCCCACCTTCCTTTTTCAACATAACAATGTTATTCTTAACCATTTCTATGAAACTAGGATGAACCTTCCGAGGAATTTGATTTTACTAATGCAAGATTATACTTCTTTTTTACTCCTAATTATCTCTATCACATTGATAGTACATACTCTGTCCAGGTTATTCTTCACCCCTTCTTTCGAAATAATATGTCCAAGCAAGTTTCCTTCCTTCATAACAAAGATGATTTTTTTTTGGATTCAATGATAAATTAATCTTTCTACATTTTATGAATGGGTAAGAGTTAGAGTTTAGTGTCCCTTCTTTTTACAAATCACGTATTCTAAGAAATTAATTTATTTCTTAAAAAATAAGACTTTTTAAAAAACGTCATTTGTTTATTGACTTAAATCAACAAAGTGTGCACCTTTTACATGATCACACATTTTTACAGGTTGTGCATGCAATTGTCAAGAGGAATAGCTTTGTACCCCTTGATTTTAAAAATCATGTTCCCTAAAAAACTTCTTTGCTTCTTAAAAACAAGACTCTTTAAAAAACACCATTAAATCAACAAAGTATATACATTCTTCATAATCAAACAGTTTTATACATTGCACACAAAATTTATATGAGGAAGAGCATAATACCCTTTGTTTCTAAAACTCATGTCTTAATACTTTTTTTCTTTTCTTTCTTAAAAAACATGACTTAAAAAATGCATGTTTTTAACCAATCAAATAGAAAAAGTGTGCACATTTTACATAATTCCACATTTTATGCATTGTGCATGCTATTCTTAAAATGAACAACTTAGTACCCATCATTTTTAAAAATCGCAACTTCTAAACAAATTAGTTTATTTGTTAAAAAAACACAACTTTTTAAGAAATGCCATTTGTTTACTAAATCGAATAAACAAAGTAAGAAGATTTTACATGATCTCATATTTTTCTAGGTTGCACACGCAATTTGTAACAGGAATATATTAGTACCCCTTGTTGTCAATGATTGAACCTTTTTATACATTGTGCACACAATTGGCATCAAGAATATCTTAGTACCTATGTTTTTGTAAAATCATGTTTTACAAAAAATACTTTATTTCTTAAAAAGCATGATGTAATTTCTTTAATAAATCAAATAAATAGAGTATTCACATTATACATAATCACACCTTTCTATACATTATGCACACAATTGGTAAGCGGAAGAATTTAGTACCCCATGTTTTTAAAAGTCATGACATGTAAAAAAATACATTATTTCCTAAAAAAATAGACTTAAAAAAAACGCCTTTTGTTTAATAAATCAAATAAATGAAGTTTGCGCATTCTAAATTGTCACACCCTTTTATATGTTGTGCACATTATTGGTAAGAGAAATAAATTACTACCACTGATTTTTAAAAAGCATGACTTCTAAATAAATTACTTTATTTGTTAAAAATAAGAGTTTTTTAAAAATGTGAGTTCTTTAATTAATCGAATAAACAAAGTATGAACACTATACATAATCACACATTTTCATACATTGGATGGAAAATTTGTAAGAGGAAGAGATTAGTACCCTTCATTTAAAAAAATCACAACTTCTAAAAAAATTAGTTTATTTTTTAAAAACCAAGATATTTAAAAAAAATCATTACTTTAATAAATGGAATAACCAAAGTATGCACTTTCTACATAATCATAGATTTTTATAGTTTGCGGATGAAATTCATAGGATGAAATTCATAATATGGATAGATTGGTACCCGTGATTTTTAAAATTTACTACTTCTAAAAAAATTATTTTATCTCTTAAAAGTCATGACTTTCAAAAACACCATTTATTTGATAAATCGAATCCACATAGTATGGAAATTATACATGATCACACATGTTTATACATTGTTCATGCAATTGGTAAGTGTAATAACTTTGTAATCCTTGTTTTTAGAAATGATGTCCTCTAAAAAAAATTATTTCTTGAAAAACAAGACATTTAAAAAACGCCATTTACTTAATAAGTAGAATCAACAAAGAGTACAAATTCTATATAATGACGCCTTTTTATATATTTTGCATGCAATTGGTAAGAGGAAGAGCTTAGTGCCCCTTGTTTTAAAAAATTACGATTTCTAAAAAAGTGACTTTATTTATTAAAAAGAATACTTTGAAAAAAATGTCATTTGTTTTAAAAATCGAATAGACAAATTTTGCACATTCTACATGATCGCACACTTTTATATATTCCACATGTGATTGGAAAGAGAAATAACTTAATACCTTTTTTTTTTAAATCATGACTTCATAAAAAATATTTTATTTCATTAAAAACATGACTTTTTGGAAAAAGTCATTTGTTTAATAATATAGAGCAACAAAGTATGCAAATTCTACATGATCGCACATTTTTATACATTGCGCTCATAATTAGTATGAGTAACATATTAGTACCCCTATTTTTTTAAATCACGTTTTCTATGGAAAATTACGTTATTTCTAAAAACATGATTTTTTTTATCAAACTCCATTTATTTATTAAATCAACTTAACAAAGTATGCCCATTTCTACATATCAAACCTTTTAAATACATTGTGCACACAATTGTAAACATGAAGATCTTAGAACCACTTCTTTCAAAAATCACAACTTCTAAAAACATTAGTTTATTTTTTTTTTAAATGATTTAAAAAAAACATTTCTTTAATAAATCAAATAAACAAAGTATGCACATTCTACATAATAGCACCTTTCAATACAGTGCACACATAGATGGTAAGAGGAAGAGCTTAGTACTCCTTCTTTTTAAAAATAATGACTTTGAAAAACATTACTTTATCTCTTTAAAAATGAGACTTTAAAAAACACCATTTGTTTAATAAATCAAATAAGCAAAGTATGCACATTCTACATTATCACACCTTTTTATAGGTTGTGCACTCAATTGGTTGGAGTAATAACTTACTATCACTCATTTTTTAAAAATTGTGAGTTCTAAAACAATTACGTTATTTCTTAAAAAGGCACATCTTTTTAAAAAACCCCATTTGTTTAATAAATAGAATAAACAAAGTATGCAATTTTGTACATAATCACACACCTTTGTATATTGTGCACAAAATTGATAAGCCAAATAGTTTAGTACCCCTCGTTTTTAAAAATCATGACTTCTAAAACAGATACACTAATTTAAAAATAAAAGTATTTAAATAACACCATTTAATTAAAAAGTTGAATAAACAAAATTTGAAAATTATACTTGATCCCAAATTTTTATAGGCGCAAACACAATTGTTAAGAGGAATAACATAGTACCCCTCATTTAAATAAAATCACAACATAAAATAAAACTACTTAATTCATAAAAACCAAGAATTAAAAAAAAAACACCATTTATTTAATAAATTGAATAAAAAAAGTATTCACATTCTACATGATCGCACCTTTCTATACATTCTACTTAATACCCATGTTTTTAAAAATCAAGACTTCATAATTTTTTTTTATTTCTTTAAAACATGACTTTTTGAAAAACGTCATTTGTTTAATAATCTGGAGCAACAAAGTATGCAAATTCTACATGATCGCACATTTTTATACATTGCGCTCACAATTGGTATGAGTAACATATTAGTACCCTATTTTTTTTAAATCACATTTTCTATGGAAACTTAAGTTATTTCTAAAAAAACCTGACTTTTTATCTAACTCGATTTCTTTATTAAATCAACTTAACAAAGTATGCACATTTCTACATAATTGAACCTTTAAATACATTGTGCACACAATTGTAAACATGAAGAGCTTAGTATGGTACTTCTTTTAAAAATCACGAGTTCTAAAAACATTACTTTATTTCTTAAAAAACATGATTTAAAAAAATAGCATTTCTTTAATAAATCAAATAAACAAAGTATGCACATTCTACATAATAGCACCTTTCAATACACCGCACAGATAGATGGTAAGAGGAAGATCTTAGTACCCCTTCTTTTTAAAAATTACGACTTTGAAAAACATTACTTTATCTCTTTAAAAACGAAACTTTAAAAAACACCATTTCCTTAATAAATCAAATAATCAAAGTATGCACATTCTACATTATCACGCATTTTTATAGGTTGTGCACTCAATTGTTAGGAGGAAAAACTTGTACTATCACTCTTTTTTTTTAAATCGTGATTTCTAAAACAATTACTTTATTTCTAAAAAACACATATTTTTTAAAAACTCCATTTGTTTAATAAATAGAATAAACAACGTATGCAATTTTATACGTAATCACACATTTTTTGTACATTGCGCACAAAATTGGTAAGCGGAATAGTTTAGTACCCCTCATTTTTAAAAATCATGACTTCTAAAACAAATACTTTAGTTCTTAATAAACACAAGTTTTTAAATAACACCATTTAATTAATACGTTGAATAAAAAAAGTATGAAAACTATACTTGATAAAAAAAAATTATAGGTTGCACACACAATTAGTAAGAGGAATAGCATAGTACCCCTCATTTTAAAAAATCACAACATCTAAAAAAGTTACTTAATTCATAAAAACAAGATTTTTTAAAAACACCATTTATTTAATAAATTGAATCAACAAAGTATTCACATTTTACTTGATCGCATATTTTTATACATTGTTCATGCAATTAGTAAGAGGAATATATTATTATCCCTCATTTTTTATAACATGACTCATAAAACAATTACTTTATTTCTTAAAAAATGTGATTTTTTTAAAATTTAATATATTTAATAAAGGGAATAAACAATTTTTTTACATGCAACACAGTCACACCTTTTTATACATTCTACACATAGTTGGTAAGAGGAATATCTTAGCACCCCTCATTTTTAAAAATGACAATTTCTAAAATGCCATTTATTTAATAATGGAATCAAGAAAGTATCTGCATTCTACATAATGGAACCTTTTTATATATTGCACACGCAATTGGTGAGAGTTAGAGTTTAGTGTCACTTCTTTTCAAAAATCACATACTCTAAGGAATTACTTTATTTCTTAAAATGTAAGACTTTCTAAAAAATTCCATTTGTTTATCGATTCAAATCATCATAGTATGCACCTTATACATGATCACACAGTTTTATAGGTTGTACATGCAATTGTCAAGAGGAATAGATTTTTCCCCTCGTTTTTGTAATTCATGTTCCCTAAAAAAGTTCTTTGATTTTAAAAACAAAGTATGCACGTTCTTCATAATCAAATAGTTTTATACATTACACACAATTTGTATGAGGAAAAGAATAATACCCATTGTTTCTAAAAATCATGACTTAAGATTTTTTTTCCTTTCTTTGTTAAAAAACATGACTTAAAAAAATGCATTTGTTTAATGAATCAAATAGAAAAAGTATGCACATTTTACGTAAGTCCACATTTTATGCATTTTCCATGCTATTGTTACAAGGAACAACTTAGTACCCATCGTTTTTAAAAATCGCAACTTCTAAACAAATTAGTTTATTTCTTAAAAAAACAAGACTTTTTAAGAAATGCAATTTGTTTACTAAATCAAATAAACAAAGTAAGAAGATTCTACATGATCACAAATTTTTATAGGTTGCACATGCAATTGGTAAGAGGAATATATTAGTACCCCTTATTTTTAAAAATCTCAACTTCGATTTTTTTTTAAACATGGATTTTAAAAAATGACACTTTTTAACAATTTGAATCAACAAAATATGCACATTTTGCATGATCACACCTTTTTATACATTGTGCACACAATTGGTGTCAGGCATATCTTAGTACTCCTGTTTTTGTAAAATCATGTTTAAAAAAAATATTTTATTTCTTAAAAAAATGATTTAAAACAAATCGACATTTCTTTAATAAATCAAATAAACTGACTATGCACATTCTACAAAATCACACCTTTCTATTCATTGTGCACACAATTGGTAAGAGGAAGAGTTTAGTACCCCACATTTTTAAAAGTCATGACTTGTAAAAGAATTACAGTATTTCCTAAAAAACAAAACTTTTTAAAAAACACCATTTGTTTAATAAATCAAATAAACAAAGTTTGTCCATTCTACATTATCACACCCTTTTATAGGTTGTGCACATAATTTGTAACCGAAATAACTTACTGTACCACTCATTTTAAAAAAGGAGGACTTCTAAATAAATTACTTTATTTGTTAAAAACAAGAGTTTTTGAAAAACGTCAATTATTTAATCAATCGAATAAACAAAGTATGCACACTAAACATAATCACACATTTTCATACATTTATGGAAAAGTAGTAAGAGGAAGAGATTACTATCCCTCATTTTCAAAAATCACAACTCTTAAAAAAATTAGTTTATTTCTTAAAAACCAAGAAATTTTAAAAAACAAATTTCTTTAATAAATGGAGTAAACAAAGAATGCACTTTCTACATAATCATATATTTTTATAGTTTGCGGATGAAATTCATAAGAGGGATATATTGGTACCCTTCATTTTTAAAATTTACGACTTCTAAGAAAATTATTTTATCTCATGAAGTGATGACTTTTAAAAACACTAATTATTTCATAAATTGAATTCACATATTACGGAAATTCTACATGATCACACGTTTTTATAGATTGTTCATGCAATTGGTAAGAGGAATAAATTTGTAACCCTTATTTTTAAAAATCGTATCCTCTAAAAAAATTATTTCTTGAAAAACAATACATTTAAGAAACACCATTTACTTAATAAATAGAATCAACAAAGTGCACAGATTCGATATAATGGCACCTTTTTATATAGTGTGCATGCAATTGGTAAGAGGAAGAGCTTAGTGCCCCTTGTTTTAAAAATTTACGGTTTCTAAAAAAGTCACTTTATTTCTTAAAAAGAATAATTTGAAAAAAAATGTCATTTTTTTAATAAATTGAATAAACAAATTTTGCGAATTTTACATGATCACATACTTTTATAGATTCCACATGTGATTGGAAAGAGAAATAACTAAATACCCATGTTTTTAAAAGTCATGACTTCAAAAAAAATATTTTATTTCTTTAAAACATGACTTTTTGAAAAACATAATTTGTTTAATAATATGGACCAACAAAGTATGCAAATTCTACATGATAACACATTTTTATATAGTGTGCTCACAATTGATATGAGTAACATATTAGTACCCCTATTTCTTTTAAATCACGCTTTCTATGGAAAATTACGTTATTTCTAAAAATACATGACTTTTTATCAAAATCCATTTGTTTATTAAATCAACTTAACAAAGTATGCACATTTCTACATAATCGAACCTTTCAATACATTGCGCACACAATTGTAAACATTAAGAGATTAGTACCACTTCTTTTAAAAATAACGACTTCTAAAACCATTACTTTATTTCTTAAAAACATGATTTTAAAAAAATAACATTTCTTTAATAAATCAAATAAACAAAGTATGCACATTCTACATAATATCACCTTTCAATACAATGTGCACATAGATGGTAAGAGGGATAGATTAGTACCCCTTCTTTTCGAAAATCATGACTTTGAAAAACATTACTTTATCTCTTTGAAAATGGGACTTTAAAAAACACCATTTGTTTAATAAATCAAATAAGCAAAGTATGCACATTCTACATTATCACACCTTTTTATAGGTTGTGCACTCAATTGTTAGGAGGAATGACTTACTATCACTCATTGTTTTTATAGGAATCACTTGATCAGAAATTTTTATAGCTTTCACACATAATTGGTAAGAGGAATAGCATAGTACCCCTCATTTTAAAAAACCACAACATCTAAAAAAGTTACTTAGTTCATAAAAAAACAAGAATTTTTAAAAAACACCATTTTTTAATAAATTGAATCAACTAAGTATTCACATTCTACATGATCTCACCTTTTTGTACATTGTTTATGCAATTAGTAAGAGAAATATATTACTATCCCTCATTTTTTATAATCATGACTCATAAAACAATTACTTTATTTCTTAAAAAACATGAATTTTAAAAAAATATTATATATTTAATAAATGGAATAAACATATTTTGCACATGCGACAAAATTCCACATTTTTATACATTGTGCACACAGTTGGTAACATGAAGATCTTAGCACCCCTCATTTTTAAAACTGACAATTCATAAAATGCCATATATTTAATAAATGGAATCAAGAAAGTATCTACATTCTACATAATGGAACATTTTTATACATTTCACACGCAATTGGTAAGAGTTATATTTTAATGTCCCTTCTTTTTAAAAATCACTTAATCTAAGTAATTACTTCTCTTCTTAAAAAAACAAGACTTTCTAAAAACCCTCATTTGTTTATTGATTAAAATCAACAAAGTATGCACCTTATACATGATCAGAGAATTTTATAGGTTGTGTATGCAATTGTCAAGAGGAATAGCTTTGTAACCCTCGTTTTTATAGATCATGTTCTCTAAAAAAATTATTTGCTTCTTAAAAATAATACATTTTAAAAAACACCATATGTTTAATTATTCAAATCAACAAAGTATGCACATTATTCATATTCGAGTAGTTGTATACATTGCACACACAATTTGTATGAGGAACAACATAATACCCCTTTGTTTCTAAAAATCATGACTTAATATTTGTTTCCTTTCTTTCTTAAAAAACCTCACTTAAAAAAATGCACTTGTTTAACAAATCAAATAGAAAAATAATCAACATTTTACATAATTTCACATTTTATGCATTGCGCATCCTTTTGTTAGAAGGAAAAACTTAGTACCCACCGTTTTTAAAAATCGCATCTTCTAAACAAATTAGTTTATTTTTTAAAGATTTTTTAAGAAATTCCATTTGTTTACTAAATCGAATAAACAAAGTAAGAAGATTCTACATGTTCACACATTTTTATAGGTTGCAAATGCAATTGGTAAGAGGAATATATTAGTACCCCTTCTTTTCAAAAATCTCAACTTCTAATTTTTAAATTTATTTTTTAAAAACATGAGTTTTAAAAAATGACACTTGTTTAACAATTTGAATCAACAAAATATGCACATTATTCATGATCCCACCTTTTTATACATTGTGCATACAATTGGTGTGAGGAATATCTTAGTACCCTTGTCTTTCTAAAATCATGTTTAAAAAAAAATACTTTATTTCTTAAAAAACACGATTTAAAAAAAAATCGGCATTTCTTTAATAAATCAAATAAACGAAGTGTGCACATTCTACTTTCTATACATTGTGCACACAACTGGTAAGAGGAAGAGTTTAGTACCCCACGTTTTTAAAAGTTATGACTTGTAAAAAAATTACATTATTTCCTAAAAAACAAGATTTTTTATAAAACATCATTTGTTTAATAAATGAAATAAAACAAGTTTGTGCATTCTACATCATCACGCCCTTTTATAGTTTGTGCACACAATTGGTAAGCGAAATAACTTACTACCACTCATTTCTAAAAAGAATGACTTCTAAATAATTTACTTTATTTGTTAAAAAAACAAGTTTTAAAAAAAAATGTGATTTCTTTAATCAATTGAATAAACAAAGTATCCACAATACACATTTTCATACATTGGATGGAAAATTTGTAACAAGAAGAGATTAGTACCCCTATTTTAAAAAATCACAACTTCTAAATTATTGTTTATTTCTTAGAAACCAAGACATTTAAAAAAAAACTCATTTCTTTAATAAATGAAATAAACAAAGTATGCACTATCTACATAATCATAGAATTTTATAATTTGCGGATGAAATTCATAAGAGGAAATTCTACATTTATCACTTCTAAAAAAATATTTTATCTCTTAAAAGACATGACCTTCAAAAACACCGTTTATTTAATAAATCGAATCCACATAGAATGGAAATTCTACATGATCGCATGTTTTTATACATTGTTCATGCAATTGGTAAGAGGAATAACTTTGTAACCCTCGTTTTAAAAAATCATGTCCTCTAAAAAAAATATTTCTTGAAAAACAAGACATTTAGAAAACATCATCTAATTAATAAATAGAATCAACAAAATCTGTAAATTATATATAATGACACCTTTTTATATATTATGCATGCAAGTGCTAAGAGGAAGAGCTCAGCGTGCCTTGTTTTATAAAAATATAAATTTCTAAAAAAGTCACTTTATTTCTTAGAAACAATACTTTGAAATAAAATGTCATTTGCTTAATAAATTGAATAAACAAATTTTTCACATTCTACATGATCACACACTTTTATAGATTCCACATTTTATTGGAAAGATAAATAACTTGATTCCCCTATTTTAAAAAATCATGACTTCAGAAAAAATTAGTTTATTTCTTTAAAAACATGACTTTTTGAAAAACACCATTTGTTTAATAATCTGGACCAACAAAGTATGCAAATTATACATGATCAAACATTTTTATACATTGCGCTCACAATTGGTATGAGTAACATATTAGTACCCCTATTTT
This sequence comes from Pseudotsuga menziesii, assembly GCA_001517045.1. Taxonomy (NCBI): domain Eukaryota; kingdom Viridiplantae; phylum Streptophyta; class Pinopsida; order Pinales; family Pinaceae; genus Pseudotsuga; species Pseudotsuga menziesii. The sequence goes on along the minus strand of LPNX010566412.1, from coordinate 31,918 downwards.
TTTTAAATCACATTTTCTATGGAAAATTATGTTATTTCCGAAAAATTGAGAATTTTTATCAAACTCCATTATTTTATTAAATCAACTAAACAAAGTATGCACATTTCTACGTAATCAAACCTTTAAAGGCATTGTGTACACAATTGTAAACATGAATAGCTTAGTACCACTTCTTTTAAAAATCATGAATTCTAAAAACATTACTTTATATTTTAAAAAACACTATTTAAAAAAAAACATTTCTTTAATGGATCAAATAAACAAACTATGCACATTCTACATAATAACACATTTCAATACGCTCCGCACATAGATGATAAGAGGAAGAGCTTAGTACCCCTTCTTTTTGAAAATCATGACTTTGAAAAACATTACTTTATCTCTTTAAAAACGAGACTTTAAAAAACACCATTTGTTTAATAAATCAAATAAGGAAAGTATGCACATTCTACATTACCACACCTTTTTATAGGTTGTGCACTCAATTGTTAGGAGGAATAACTTACTATCACTCATTTTAAAAAAATCGCAATTTCTAAAACAATTACTTTATTTTTTTTAAAACACATCTTTTTTAAAAACCCCATTTGTTTAATAAATATAATAAAGAAAGTATGCAAGTTTATACATAATCACACCTTTTTGTACATTTCGCACAAAATTGGTAAGAGGAATAGTTTAGTACCCCATTTTTAAAAATCATGACTTCTAAAACAAATACTTTAATTCTTAAAAAATACAAGTTTTTAAATAACACCATTTAATTAATAAGTTCAATTAACAAAGTATGAAAATTATACTTGATCACATTTTTTTATAGGTTGCACACACAATTGGTAAGAGGAATAGCGTAGTACCCGTCATTTTAAAAAATCACAACATCTAAAAAAATTACTTAAATCATAAAAAACAAGATTTTTTTAAAAAATCCATTTTTTTTAATAAATTGAACCAACAAAGTATTCACATTCTACAAGATCACACCTTTTTATACATTGTTCATTCAATTAGTAATAGGAACATATTAGTATCCCTCATTTTTTAAAATCATGACTCATAAAACAATTACTTTATTTCTTAAAAAACATGATTTTTAAAAAAATGTTATATATTTAATAAATGGAATAAACAAATTTTGCACATGCGACACAATCTCACCTTTTTATATGCTATCCACAGAGTTGGTAAGAGGAAAATCTTAGTACCACTCGTTTTTAAAAATGTCAATTTCAAAAATTCCATTTATTTAATAAATGGAATGAAGAAAGTATATGCATTCTACATAATAGAACCTTTTTATGCATTTCACACTCAATTGGTAAGAGTTAGAGTTTAGTGTTCCTTCTTTTTAAAAATCAAGTATTCTAAGGAATTACTTTATTTCTTAAAAAATAGGATTTTTAAAAAAATTACATTTGTTTATTGATTCAAATCAACAAAGTATGCACCTTATACATTATCACACAATTTGATAGGTTATGCATGCAATTTTCAAGAGAAATAGCTTTGTACCCCTCGTTTTTATAAATCACGTTCTTTAAAAAATTCTTTGCTTCTTAATAAAAAAACTTTTAAAAAAACACCATTTGTTTAATTATTTGAATCAACCAAGTATGCACATTATTCATAATCGAATAGTTTTATACATTGCACACACAATTTGTATGAGGAAAAGCATAGTACCCCTTGTTTCTAAAGATCACGAGTTATGATTTTTTTCCTTTCTTTCTTAAAAAACATGGCATAAAAAAATGCATTTGTTTAACCAATCAAATAGAAAATGTATGCACATTTTACATAATTCCACATTTTATGCATTGCGCATGCTATTGTTAAAAGGAACAACTTAGGACCCATCATTTTTTTTAAATCACAACTTCTAAACAAATTAGTTTATTTCTTAAAAAAACAAGACTTCTTAAGAAATTCCATTTGTTTACTAAATCGAATAAACAAAGTAAGAAGATTCTACATGATCGCACATTTTTATAGGTTGCACATGCAATTGGTAAGAGGAATATATTAGTACCCCTTGTTTTCAAAAATCTCAACTTCTATTTTTTTTTAAACATGAATTTTAAAAAATGACACTTATTTAACATTTTGAATCAACAAAATATGCACATTCTTCATGATCACACCTTTTATACATTGTGAACACAATTGGTGTCAGGAATATCTTAGTACCCTTATTTTTGTAAAATCATGTTTTAAAAAAAAAAATTATTACTTAAAAAACATGATTTAAAAAAAAAATCAATATTTGTTTAATAAATCAAATAGACAGAGTATGCACATTCTACATAATCGTACCTTTCTATACATTGTGCACACAATTGGTAAGAGGAAGAGTTTAGTACCACACATTTTTAAAAGTCATGGCTTGTAAAAAAAAATACATTATTTCCTAAGAAACAAGACTTCTTAAAAAACACCATTTGTTTAATAAATCAAATAAACCAAGTTTGTGCATTCTACATTATCACACCCTTTTATAGGTTGTGCACACATTTGGTAAGTGAAATAACTTACTACCACTCATTTTTGAAAAGCCGGACTTCTAAATAAATTACTTTATTTGTTAAAAACAAGAGTTTTAAAAAAAATGCCAGTTCTTTAATCAATCGAATAAACAAAGTATGCAAACTATACATAATCACACATTTTCATACATTGAATGGAAAATTTTTAAGAGGAAGAGATTAGTACCCATGATTTTAAAAAATCACAATTTCTAAAAAAAAAAGTTTATTTCTTAAAAACCAAGACATTTAAAAAAAAACATTTCTTTAATAATTGGAATAAACAAAGTATGTACTTTCTACATAATCATAGATTTTTATAGTTTGTGGATGAAATTCATAAGAAGAATAGATTGGTACCCCTCATTTTTAAAATTTATGACTTCTAAAAAAATATTTTATCTCTTAAAAGTCACGACTTTCAAAAACACCATTTAGTTAATAAATCAAATCCACATAGCATGGAAATTATACATGATAACACGATTTTATACATTGTTCATGCAATTGGTAAGATGAATAACTTTGTAACCCTTGTTTTTAAAAATCATGTCTGCTATTTTTTTTATTTCTTGAAAAAAAAGACATTTAAAAAACGTCATCTAATTAATAAATAGAATCAACAAAGTGTACATATTCTATATAATGGCACCTTTTTATATATTGTGCAATTGGTAAGAGGAAGAGCTAAGTGCACCTTGTTTTAAAAAATTACAATTACTAAAAAATTCACTTTATTTCTTAAAAACAATACGTTGAAAAAAAATGTCATTTGTTTAAGAAATCGAATAAAGAAATTTTGCACATTCTACAACACACTTTTATAGATTCCACATGTAATTGAAAATAGAAATAACTTGATACCCCTATTTTTAAAAATC